>AWOL01S0323990.1:0-14278 GCA_000715115.1 Nicotiana otophora | reverse complement strand
TATGGGTGCAGGCATAAGGTCTTATATGTTCTTCGTAAGGGACTTATGTCGGGCACCCGTACATTAATGAGTGTATGTGTGTGTGTCTGTGTGTGAGGGTCCATGGGCTTTGAGCCAGGCACTGTAAGCATGCTTAGAGTATGATTAAGGGGTACTTTGTGCCAGGCACTATGTATTTGCTGAGATTATATATACTTGATATATAAACAGTGATTCTTTGTTGATTTGGCATGTATAACTGACATGCAAGCATAAAGATGTATTATCTCTCATGCTAATTGGTATTTGATCTTGTTAAATACCTGTCTAAGTGATTATTTTTGGAAGTTGATGTCTTGAGTGTATATATGTAAAGCATGTATAAATCTCCTCCTAATGTGTTAAGCTGAGCCTGTTATTATTTGAGTTGTTTTCCTTTATATGTTGTTATTCTGTTGTTATTGTTGTTATTGGATGTGGAAAGGTAACATTGGACCTTGCCACACTCGTCACTGCTTTCAGCCCGAGGTTAGGCTTTCTACTTATTGAGTATACGGGGAAGGTTGTACTCATACTACACTATGCATTTCGTGTGCAGATCCAGGTATTACTGATTGTGGTTGTTGCCCGTGGGTTAGATCCGGATTAGTTGGAGATCTCGAGGTAGCATTGTTGTTCCGTTCGCAAGCTTTGAAGTCCCTTTCCTTATTTCATGTTAACACTGTTTACTCATTCGGGCAGTAGTGTATTTGATTCAGGCCAAAATCCCAACCTGTTGTGATGGCACCTAACACACTTGCTAGGCAAACCGACAATCACATAACACCTAAATATTTAAATTAAATATGTTTTAATAAACTCAACAGCGGAAAACCTCATAAATAACTAATAAGAGTAACTGAAATACCGTTACAACCACCCCAAAGTTTGGTCTCAACGAGTACATAAGCACTACGAAGTATCAACATAAACCAAAAACTCTAGTACAACTGTCTGAATAATAGAGCAGTACTGTAGAAAATAAAAAGGAAAGAGAGTCAAAGTGTGCGGACGTCATAACACCTACATTGAAGACTCCAAGAAATTAATGGCAACAATCTAGCAATCAGTGCATCCAGATGTACCTGGATATGCACACGAAGTACAGAGTGTAGTATGAGTACAACCAACCCCATGTACTCAATAAGTAAGAAAACTAACATTGGGCTGAAAGTAGTGATGAGCTCAGAAGGATACAATCAGAATCAATATAATGGCAACACATGTAAGATAATGACAATGACAGTAAATAACTTAGAAAAACTTCCATATTCAGCTCGTTCATGGTACATAAATTTAGACATGCTTTTAAGTTCACAATTAAAGACCAACACAGATAAGAAAGGTCAAGTATAGCTAGCATGAGGAATGATACATCTCTATGCTTACATGTCAAAAGTAAGGTATCACAGTGATATTTTCAGGTACTCACACTCTCAGAGTACTCAATCTGTCTATCTCAGATACCCACTCATCACACACACAATCCCTCAGCACTGTATGGGTACCTGGCATCAATGTCCCTCACCAAAGCATGTGTGTATATATATATCACTGTGCCTGCGCTCACTGCTGGTATGTCAGACTCCGGAGGGGCGGATACTACCCAAGCACTAATATAAAGCCTATAAGGTCTGTTGTGGCGTGCAGCCCAATCTGTAATAATAAATAAGCCAATAAGGTCTGATGCGGCGTGCAATTCGATCCACAATAACACTCACAACCCGGCTCTCAGGCCCATCAATCTCTCAAGTCTCAAGGGCTCACAATCTCGTACTACTCAACCCAAATAATAATAACTTATGATGTAATAGTAAATGATAACAGAGACTGAGATATGATATACAAATGAAGGATCACAACTAAGCACATAATTGCAATTAAAGCAGATATCTCAACAGCAGAAATAGCCTCACTATGTCTCAACCTAATAAGCATATAGCCTAAACATGATTTCTAACAGGAATCACAGCTCAATTACTCTAACAAGCAAGGATTTCGCGGATAGAACAAGGCTTGATAACAACACAGTGCAAAAGAATCAACCGGATCATGATTACCACGGTGCACGTCCACACTCCCGTCACCTAACATGTGCAACTCAATACCCTAACACAACACAATAACACGTTTCTCAGAAATTAATACCCTTAATTCCAAGTTTAGAAGTGTTACTTACCTCAACACATGCAACTCACTACTCCAACAAGACCTTGCCTCGCGAATCGACCTCCGAACGAGTAGAATCTAGTCACAAATAACTTAATATAATCCAATCAGGCTATAGGAATCGATTTCATACGATAAAGCTAAGATCTTTAACCAAAATCCAAAAGGTCAACCCAAAAAGTCAACCCCGGGCCCATGCCTCGGAACCCGACACCCATTCAATTATGAGTCCAACAATATCAAAATCATCCAATTCCAACCACAAATCGACCCTCAAATCTCCAAATCTTACTATACAATACATAGTCAAAACATTCCCCAAATATAACCTGAAACACACATAAATTAGGTGTAAAACCAATGTGTATTCAATATTTATGTACAAAAGTTTTTAGAAGCCACTTACCTCTTCGATCAAGGTAGAAATCTCTCCAAAATTTGCCCTAGCCTGAACTTCAAAATCCCAAAAGAGAAAATCAAGTAAGCCCTTCGATTTTATTCTTTTGTCAGTAATTCTACATCTGCGGACTCCATGATCGCTTCTGTGCTCCCACTTTTGCGAAAAAATCCCTGCTTCTTTGACACTTAAAATCTGCGATGCCGCTTCTGCGCGTCCGTTTTTGCGGTTCTCCTCGTGCTTCTGCGCATCCGCTCCTGCAGAAGTCCTTCTGCATCTGTGGTGCAAGCCCAGGCCATGCTTCTCCGCATCTGCTACCAAAAATCCGCATATTCAGGGTCTCAGATGTGGTCCTTCTCCGGACATGCAAAGCTTCCATAGCCAGCCCAATTTCGCTTCTGTGTTCCTCCAGCCGCACCTGCAGGCAAGCCCACCGCCAGTGCAATTATACCAGCAGTCCAAATATGTTCAGCAATGCTCTAAGTCCAATATTCATCCGTTAACCATCCGAAACTCGCCCGAGGCCCATAGGACCTCAACAAACATACCATCAAGTCCTAAATCACAACACGAACTTAATCGAAGCGTCACATCACATCAAACAACATCAAATCACGAATCGCATCTCAATTCAAGCTTAATGAAACTAATGAACTTCCAACTTCTAACACCAATGCCGAATCATATCAAACAACCTCCGATTGACCTTAAATTTTGCACACAATTCATAAATGACACAACGGACCTATTCTAACTACCGGAACCAAAATCCGAGCCTCGTATCAATAAAGTCAACTCTTGGTCAAACCTCTCAACATTCCAAACCTTCAACTTCCAACTTTCACCCATTCAAGCCAAAACTGACCTACGGACCTCCAAATCAATATCTGGACATATGCCTAAGTCCAAAATCACCATACGAAGCTATCAAAACTCCATTCCTGAATCATCTATACAAAAGTCAAACTCTAGCCAACTCTTCCAACTTAAGCTTCTAACCTTGGGACTAAGTGTCCCAATTCACTCCGAAACATTCGCAGAATCAAACCAACCACCTCGAAAAGTCACATAACCATAAATAAACATAGAAGAAATGTAAATTGGGTAACGGGGCTACAATACATAAAATAACTGGCTTGGTCATTGCACATTGACACTAGATCATACGATGGTTTTAGTTGTATTGTTGCTATTGACTTCAGTTGTTTGTGATTATTTCGCTGATGAGACTATTCAATGCTGTTATTTAAGTTTGTTTCAGTTTATTGATTGATGACTTCCCTAGCAAGTGGTTAGGCTCCAGCACAACTCCGGTGAGATTTTAGGTCGTGACACTAGCTATGCCAAATTGAAACTTTAAGTCAAGAGTATTTCCAATGACTTAATGGGAGCCTATTGTACTCCTAATAAAATACATGAGAGATAAAAGATAGAGAGGAGTAAGGGATAGAAAATTGGCAATCCTAGAGCAAAACAAGGAGAGCATGAATTGCAAAATAAGAGTGGATTGTCACAAAGAGAAAAATCAAAGAGTGAGAAGAAAAATGAAGAGAGTGAAAGGAAAGAAGATGAGATAAGAGAAAAATAAAAGAGTGTGAGTGAGACTATATCTTGTTCTAATTATAATCTTTCTACATCCTCTTCCTTTAGTTGTTTGGATTCATTTGTAGGTAATTGGGGAGATGAGCCAATTGAGGAGATAAAATGGGAAGAACTTCATGTATTGGGAAATGCAAAAGAAGTTGAAGTTTCTTCTTCAAGCAAGCAAATGAGATTAAATTTGGAATACCAAGGTTAAGAAGTTTCTATAATTATTTATCAAGGTAAAATGACTAATTCTAACTCTCTAGTTACTTCCAATGATATAGTTAATGACTTGATTATGAGTGATAGTCTAACTACTTGTGATATTGATGATTATTTACTTTGTGTTGACATGCAAAAGGAAAGTTGTGATCATACACTAGTTGAATATGATTTGGGAGCTAAAATTGTTATTGATTATGAACTTGAAATGCTTCAAGCTATTGTTATGCCATTGATTAGAAATCATGAATTTGAAGGTGTCTCCTTGGATGTTTTCCATGAAAATGGATTTATTTCTTTAGCTACAAGAAATATTTTTGCGTGCAAATTTAATAGAGGATGAATGTATCTCAGCTGGTGAATTTAACTCTTAGGGATTATTTATCTTATGAAGTTGTGAATTCTTTGTGTAGTCAAATTAGTGAGGACATGAATCTTTGTGAAAGTAAATTGATGAGCTTTATGGATCCATCTTTGGATAATTGTTCGAGTTTTCAAGTAAGTCAAGAACCTTGTGTGTTTGAGAGTGAACTTAAATCTTTCAAGTTTAATGTGAATAACTCTTGCTTGTATCTACTTGGTGCAATTGGTAAGGACGAATCTACTTGTTCGAATAACCTAACTCCTTCTTTCTTTATTATTAAGGATATCAATGGAGAGTTTACTTGTTTCTTTGACAAGTAAAGGACTAATACTATTCTCAAGGATGAAGAGGTTTCTGATAAAAACGGGAGTGAGCTAATTGATGCTAGCTTTAGTGTTAAATTTTTTATTTTCTCTACCTTAAACTTTGAGGATACATTTTGATCAAGCTTTGTATTTGTTTCTAGGATGAAATACAAGAATTGTCAATTTGAAGCATGGAATAACTTCGTTGAATTTAAATGTGTTAAATCTTCTTATGGTGACTTCATTAATATCTTGAACTTCTTTATGAAGGATTATCAAACGGGGAACCATAAGAGATAGATGCATCTACCATTTGGGCCAACAAAAGGATTTGAAACTTCAATGCTTATCCAAGGCAAGAATGATATGTTTGATTGGTTAGTGCTTTATTTCGGGCATTCTAAAGCCATGGAAGTAATTGTATATTCCCTTGACTTTAGTAAAATCAACTTTGTAGTGCCTAACCATGATTCTTTGATGTTGCTATCATATTCACGTTGTGAGTTTTCAAGTGGCCAACTTAGAGATGATTTAGAAAAGAAATATTTGTGTTTGATCCTGGTAATTTATCCAATAATTTTGATTTGCAATTGAGCCAAGTGTCTATTAGTTTGTTGAAAGAAGTATTCTTTATTGATCTTGAGGATGCTTCGTTATACTTTAAGAGTGTTCACTTTGATGCATGTGGTAGAGATCTTTGGATTAAATTGATGCATGAGTCCTATTATAAAGTGTCTTTACCTTGCACAATTCTTTGTATGCATGAGGTGCTTGATGTTTTGTTCCTTTGTGCTAAGAATTCCTTACGGAACTTGAGCTTAATTATTTTTTAACTCTTGGCATGAAGTGAATTTGAATGATAAGTGAGTTGGTAGATTTAAATGNGGTGCTTGATGTTTTGTTCCTTTGTGCTAAGAATTCCTTACGGAACTTGAGCTTAATTATTTTTAACTCTTGGCATGAAGTGAATTTGAATGATAAGTGAGTTGGTAGATTTAAATGCTTTATATATGTGTTATACTTCTATGTTTGGACTACCTAAATTATTTTTCTTGTATGTTAAGCTTACAAGAACTATACTTTGTGTATACTTGGGAAATTACTTGACTTTATGTGATGACGTTAATATTTCCTTTTTAGAGGAGACTTTGTGCCTACTAGGAAGAGTTTGGTCAAAAGAATGCATGTGCACTATCTTGTGTTATTGTTTCCATATACATATTTGTATCTTGATGGGTTTTACTTGTACTCTTTTCCTCCCATATTTTGCAAGGTGCAAATTTGAGGATGAATTATTTTTAAAAAAGGGAAGATGACACGACCCAAGATAGCCAACACACGCTTTGGATGTCAAGTAGTGGTTACTTTCGCAATTAAAAGGCTATATGCATAAGTTTCCATCAATTGAAGATTACATATTTTTGGAGGCTATACTTGTAATAAGTGACTATACTTAGCTACTTAGAAATTAACTTAGGGGTATTTGGTTCATTTGTAATCAAATACCTACTCTAGTATAATAGCCCTTAAGGCTTTCATTTTAGCAAGACTATTTTGATAAATGATGAATACTCTTTTGATAGGTGTAATGGTGGTTTGCCCTTGTTGATGACAACTTTATTCAAAGGTGTGTTCTTCAAGTGGAACCATACTTCGACTTGAAGGTATACCTATAGTTTAAGATCACTTTGTTATGTAATTTTCGGATGATTAATTATATTAATTATTTTTCAATTACTACTTTTTGGGTCTATTCTCAAATTTTATCCTTTATCTTTAATTTTTTTGTCTTCCGCATTTTAGATTCTTGTCAAAGTAAGTTCAAGAATAAATGAATTTGAAGTGCAATGAGCCGAATTTATAGCAAGGCATTCTCTAAAAAAAATGATTGGTTGAGAATATTGTATAGTGAAAGGAAAAATATGTGCCTGTTTTCTTGAAACATTTGTTCTGGGCTGGAATGCAATCAACATAAAGGAGTGAGGGAATGCATACCTTTTTTGATCATTATATTAATAGCAGGAGCATACTTAAGAGTTTTGTTGAAAATTATAAGACAATAGCCAAAGAAAAATATGATAAGGAGATGACAACTGAACCCAAGTACAGGTATACCAAAGAGAGGGCTCTTTCTGTGTTTAGTTGGGAAACATAGCTCTGAAGGTCTCTTACTCGAACATTATTAAAAAGGTCAAAGCTTGTAACGACCCCACCAGTCTTTTGAGTATTAGAACCCCATTCCCCTATTTGATGCTTCCTACAATTTTATTTTGCATCGTGTGACTTACGGGGAAGGTCGATTTGGTTCCAGGAAGGTTCGAGAGTAAATTAGAACACTTAGTTCGTTTTTGGAAGTCTTAAGTTGTAAAGGTTGATTGTTGAGTAAATGATACCAGAATCAGGATTTGAAGATTCCTATAGGTCTGTATGATGATTTTGGACTTAGGTATATGTTCGGATTTGGTTTTGGAGGTTTAGAAGGTTTTGACCCTATTTTCCGAAAGTTGGTAATTTAGAGGTTTAGGAGGTCATAAGTTTAACCAATAGTTAAGTTTTTGGTTAATAAGCTTTAATTGGTGTTAGGAGTCCTTGAATAGGTCCTAATGGTTGAAATGAACTTATGTGCAAAGTTTGATTGTGATTCGGAATATCTATGTATTATTCGGGTGCGTCTGGCAAAGTTGGAAAGTTTGAATGTTAAGGAATAGATTTGATCTTCGATTCTTAGTTCTGATGTTGTTTTTGATGTTTTAAGCCTTGAGACAAGTTTGTAAGAAGTATATAGACTTGTTGGAATTATTGGGTGGGCTCCTGAGGGGCTCAGATGAGTTTTACGGTTATTTCAAACCATTTCGGATGAAATTACAGCAGTTGATTCATTGCTGTATTACAGTACTACACGATCGTAGAGCAGCGGCTCGCGATCACGGAGAAGAATTTTGGCCGAGCTATTTATGATTCGCGGTTGCGGGTGGAGGGTCATGATCATGGAGGATTGTGTGTTCTATGCATCGCATTTGTAGGGGTTGAGGTTGGATTTGCGAAGGGTTAGCATAGGTGGGGGTTGGTTATTGGCCTATACAGTCGAGAAGAGGAAAGCCACGATCACGTAGAGCACTGGGTAGCTATGCTTCATGATCGTGTGGAATCGAGTCACGATCACGATGTGTACCCTGGGCAATATAAAATGCTGAGATTTTGGAATTTTTGCCTATTCTCTCATATTTTGAAATCCTAGTCTTCAAGAGAGGCGATTTTCGAGAAGGATTTCAGACAAAGCTTAAGGGTAAGTGATTCTATTCAGTGTTGATGATACTTCAAGAATTTACTTGGATTTTAACCCCTAAATTAAGGGTTCAAGTATAGAATTTTTGAATTTTTGGTATGAACTTAAGAGAGGGAAATTTGGAGTTTTGATCATGAAATTAATATGTGATTTGAATTCTAATTATATATTTGGACTCGTGGTGCTATGGGTAATCTAAATCTATGATCAATTTTAGAATCCACGTCCAAAGTTGACTTTTTGTTGACCTTTTGATTTGGGTTAAAGATTGATTTTTTGGATATAAAGTCAATCCTACATCTTATATTGACTCATTTAAGTAATATTTGACTAATTTCGAGCCATTTGGTGGTGCATTGGAAAGGAAAAGCGGTTTTAGAAGATTGAAGATGCTCCCGGGAAGAGGTAAGTCTCTTGTGTACCCTTGTAAGAGGGAATTCTTCTCATAGGTGATCTATTTTCTACTTGTTTCTTGATTTTGAAGCCACGTATATGCAAGGTGACGAGCGTATATGCGCTAGCTAGGTTATGACCATATTTGGGTAGAATTAGACTTATAGCATGCCTTATTTGGATATTGTGATATACTTATTCATTGATTCTATGCCGACGTGGTGAATCGAAATTATGATTAGAAACAGTGCTTAAGGTTATGACTTGTTGATTTGGGCATGAAGGATTTCTTTCGCCATGTTGAGCTTTCTAATTATCCATAGTTATACACTTACTTTATTTAATTTTTGATTTAGTGGCTACATTGCTTACTTTACTCATGTTAGATATCATGATGAGACTTATGAATATTGAATAAGCATATTGAACTGTTATGATAAGTTAAATTACGTAATTAGCCAGAGTAATTTCTAATCCATGTGATCATTCATATGTATTTTTATTATTATATCCTGGCGCATTTTAATTATATTATTTCATATGCATATGCATGAGTCTAAAGAATTAGGTACTTGGGTAACTTGAGGATTTTTGCACCAAGGACACTATAAGCGGATATGGACTATTGATAATTGACTGTGATTTGATCGATGCTTATATAAATATGTGTGTCTAGAGTCAGGTGATTACCCATGTTACTTAAGGCCCTATAAGCGTAGACACTCAGATTGGTGCTTCGTTCAGACATGTGGCATGTGTCAAGCACATGGTTTGTGTTGTGAGGTATTAAGAATGGGTCCTGATCATGCATATACATCTTAGACTCATGCGGTACATTTTATATAAATGTTGATTGATATACATCATGTCTTTATGCAAGAATTGAAGTATTTGACATCGTATTTGATCTCTTTCATCTGAAAAGCATGCCTAAATTCCATATTTTTGGTATCTCTATCTTTTGTACCTATTTTAGGATACCCTGCCTTATTTCACATCCTATTTATGTTTCCATTTGATTATTTGACTGTTAGTAAGTGTCAATGTCGACCCTTGTCACAACTTATTCGAGGTTAGACTTGATACTTACTGAGTACCGTAATTTTATACTCATAATATACTTCTGCATATTTTGTGTAGATTATGAGGTAGGATCTAGTGGTACCAATCCAACAGCGTAGGGGCATACTTGGAGGCTTTGTGGTGAGCTGCCTTATTTGATCTGATTCACAACACATAGAGTTCCTCTTCCTTACTTATCTACCCTTGTCTATTCATTTATTTCTTGAAAGATGTTGTTCAGTTGAGACAGTTTACTTTTGTTAGATGCTCGTAATGAGGTGACACCGGGTTTTAGGAGATTGTGAGACAATTATGTCCATGTTTTGACCCTATCATAGACTTATTCATTTAATGATTTATTTTGAGACTTATTCCACTTTCTTCTTTATATCATGACTCTGTTAATTACTTAAGAATATGCTTTTACCATTGATGTAGAGTGTTAGCTTGCCTAGCAAGAGGGTTCGGTACCATCATGACCTATCAGAGGTTTTTGGATCGTGGCAGCTGGTATTAGAGCCCTAGGTTCGAAGGATATCACAAGTCATGAGCAAGCCAAGTAGAGTTTGGTGGATTGGTACAAAGATGTCAGTATTGATCTGCGAGAGGCTATAGGGATTTAAGAACTTTGTTTCTTGATTCCTTATCGTGCATTGATTATTGTCCAAGTCAATCATTCTCTTCCGCTCTCTCACTGATAGTGAGAACGTGTATCGATTATTGTCCAAGTCTAAATCCTTCTCTTCTACTCTCTCACAGTTAGTGAGAACGCACGCTTCAATAGCAAAGGGTGATAGAGAGGCAGTACCACCAGCAGGGTCCGGGAAGGACAGGGCAAAGCTCCCACCATGGTCACACAATCACAGCTAGATGTGGAGCACCCACCATAGCCTGAGGGTGCACCAGGGTAGTTTTAAGCGGACCCACCGGTGGGTCAAGTGGAGGATCAGATTGTTATAATCAAGTAGAGGTTCCAACACCAACTCAGCATCCAGAGGGTTTTGTTGTCGGATCGGTATTTAAGTAGGCGATGGCCAAGATAGTCAGTTTCATTAATGCATTGACTCGGGCTGGACTAGTTCCGATGGCCCCACCCATATCTCAGGCTGGAGAGGGAGCTCATACCCCTACCAATCATACTCCGGAGTAGGTAGTGGTGATGTTTTAGATGCCGAGGGTATAGCTAGCTAGTGGCGAGCAGCCTATTATAGCATCTAGGCTTGTGGTTAGACCGACCATGTTTGATGCAAAGAAGAAGATGATGAAAAGGTTTCAGAGACTACACCCTCCTCACTTCAGAGTTGCACATGATTTTTTAGACAAATGTCATGAGAAGCTTTGTAATATGGATATGGTAGAGTCCTATGGGGTGGACTTCACGATATTTCAGCTGATAGGGGCTGCGAAGAGATGGTGGTAGGCCTACGAGAAGGGTAGACCAGCAGGTTAATCTCCTGTTTCTTGGACTTAATTTTCATATTTATTTCTTGAGAGGTACATCCTACCCACCAGGAGCAATGAGTTGAGAGGCCAGTTCGAGCATCTTCAACAGGATTGCATGTTTGTGACCAAGTATTGGGCGAAATTGTCCTATCATGTCGCTTTCTTGATCCTTACTGAGGTAGAGAAGGTGAGGCAATTTATTGAGGGATTGACTTATATGTAAGGACCCGTAAATGTTCACCAAGGATTTAAGGTTTTATAGTATTAAAAGTCAAGCTATTATGTAGGAAGGTTGTAGGATAACTCGCTACGGTACAAATTTATAGACTGTGCAATGCATCGTGTAGTGGGTAGAAGATTTGGCATGAGAGAGAAATTATGTGATTGTTTATGCGGAGTGCAAATCAGTTCTGTTGACTGCAAAATCATTGCAGATTCTGGCAGAAGCAAAGTATAATTTTGAGGGTCATTTTGCGGTGCATTATNGAGCACCCACCATAGCCTGAGGGTGCACCAGGGTAGTTTTAAGCGGACCCACCGGTGGGTCAAGTGGAGGATCAGATTGTTATAATCAAGTAGAGGTTCCAACACCAACTCAGCATCCAGAGGGTTTTGTTGTCGGATCGGTATTTAAGTAGGCGATGGCCAAGATAGTCAGTTTCATTAATGCATTGACTCGGGCTGGACTAGTTCCGATGGCCCCACCCATATCTCAGGCTGGAGAGGGAGCTCATACCCCTAACAATCATACTCCGGAGTAGGTAGTGGTGATGTTTTAGATGCCGAGGGTATAGCTAGCTAGTGGCGAGCAGCCTATTATAGCATCTAGGCTTGTGGTTAGACCGACCATGTTTGATGCAAAGAAGAAGATGATGAAAAGGTTTCAGAGACTACACCCTCCTCACTTCAGAGTTGCACATGATTTTTTAGACAAATGTCATGAGAAGCTTTGTAATATGGATATGGTAGAGTCCTATGGGGTGGACTTCACGATATTTCAGCTGATAGGGGCTGCGAAGAGATGGTGGTAGGCCTACGAGAAGGGTAGACCAGCAGGTTAATCTCCTGTTTCTTGGACTTAATTTTCATATTTATTTCTTGAGAGGTACATCCTACCCACCAGGAGCAATGAGTTGAGAGGCCAGTTCGAGCATCTTCAACAGGATTGCATGTTTGTGACCAAGTATTGGGCGAAATTGTCCTATCATGTCGCTTTCTTGATCCTTACTGAGGTAGAGAAGGTGAGGCAATTTATTGAGGGATTGACTTATATGTAAGGACCCGTAAATGTTCACCAAGGATTTAAGGTTTTATAGTATTAAAAGTCAAGCTATTATGTAGGAAGGTTGTAGGATAACTCGCTACGGTACAAATTTATAGACTGTGCAATGCATCGTGTAGTGGGTAGAAGATTTGGCATGAGAGAGAAATTATGTGATTGTTTATGCGGAGTGCAAATCAGTTCTGTTGACTGCAAAATCATTGCAGATTCTGGCAGAAGCAAAGTATAATTTTGAGGGTCATTTTGCGGTGCATTATGCGGACTGCGTAGTTGTTTCATGGACCGTATATCCACCGCTGAATTGGTCAGGCCACCTAGGGTATTTTTGAAGGTGATATCGCAATCGAGTGTACGTATTGCAGATAGTTGCAAACCTATCCAGTTCCAACTCACAATCTAGAGGGCCATTTCGCGGTCCATTCTACGATCGCAGATCAGCATCAGAGGGGTATTTTTGTGAAAGGTTTACCCAAATATTTTTTTAATAAATGGCCTTAGGGGTCATTTTAGATGGGAAATCTGATATTTTGAGAGAGAGAGAGAGAACACTCTAGAGACAGAGAGAGGAGAAGAGCTCTAACAATTCTACACTTCAATTCTTGCACAATTCTTAGAGATTCAAGGAAGGAAACTCACAAGGCCTTCAACTAACCAGGTAACACTTCATCTTTAGCTCACATGCAATGTTCTATAGTGAGTGGATTTGTAAGATTTATGTTTTTGGGCTCATGGGATGGTGATTGGAAGCCATAAGCCCTCAATCTCGAATTTGAGTATGTGTGAAGACTGGGAGATGTGATTCTTGAGTTAGGAGTAAATTGTTGGGCTTGCATGTGCCAATGGAGGTTTTTGGTTGTCCTAGGACAATTGTGAGTGAATCGTTGCTATGGAAATTGATGGTGGGATGAAGAAATTCCATTATAGGAAGTTGTAGAAGTGCCTGCATGCTAAGTGTTTGATAAAATACCTAAAAGACATAAATTATGAGAATCCTTTCTAATGATGGTTTAATTGAATTATGTTGATATAAATTAAAGCGTTTCGAGTAATTGAACTTAGGATCCTAAGACAGGCTTGAGTAATGTATGTTTGGCTAAACTCTTTCCGTAGAATTAAATTCCATGAACTCCTCCTTCATTCAAAATATGGTTTGCTCTAAATCCCATTCCTCACTACGAATTTCCTCAAGCGCATTATTTACCTAATGCTTATGTACTCAAGTCATGATTCAATTGCCATCGTTAGGCCTTTCTATGAAAAATATTTCAACTGTGATTGATTTGTCAAATGCTTATGAAGTTAACTCCTGTTTCAAAGGTAGTCTCTATGCTTTCCTTGTGGAAATATTTCAATGTGTTTTCAGCTCTTACATACTCATGTTTTGGTACTATGATTCTCCTATGTTTTAAATTACCTTTGATGTCTTATGATAAGCCATGGCAAGAGATGAAATGAAATATGGCTATTTTACCAAATGAAAGTGATGATGTATGACCTGAGGGTCGATGAAAAGAAAAGGTTTTATGAATTGCTTTAAATGAAATGCTTTTGGGAGCACTGTTATGTAACCAAGAAGGTATAGGTTGAAAGACCTATACCTGAACTACACATGCCGATGTAGGAGTCAATTGGGACAAGTCCCTCTCGCACCATTATGATATTATTCCCTAATATTAGAATGATATATTGTATTGCTAGCACAAACACTTCGATCCACACGGCATTGTGGTGAGACGTCTTAGTCGATCGGACC
>AWOL01S0323916.1:0-10431 GCA_000715115.1 Nicotiana otophora | reverse complement strand
AGGGTTAGGCATGGGTTTAGTTCCAACTGTAGCGTTCAAAAAGACATCTGCGAGAGTTCGTCGTGCTTATGTGGGTTCATCTAGCACTAGCGCTCCAACTCCAGAGTGGCAGGAAGAAGATGACGAGTATGAGATCACAATTAAATGCATTACTTAGCTTATATCAAAGGAACATAGGGAATACCCCTGAGGAGTTTGCTCACTTATTTCCGACTCCTCCACAGGTATAACCTTATAAATATTTACTTTTCTTGTTTGCTTTTCTGCTGAAGCTGGAAATTTTGCATTATTCATAATTTTGTTTATTTTTCCCTTTAGTTGAAACATAAATGCAGTCGTCATTGGGTTGTTAGAGAAGAAATAAATTGATCAGCTAAAGTAGTCCGAATTTTGTTATTTCTCCCTCATGCACTATGTTGAAAAGTGAAAGCGTTAATGCCTGTGATCTGTTGGAAAACTCAATCCCGATCTTATTAATCTGGGAATATGCTGTCCTAATCCTAGACAGATGGTGAACTCAGTTGCAACTTTTGGCACCTATCATTTCATTGACAGGAATCAAGGTTGCATAGAGGCTGTAGCTTCTAGGTAGTAATATTAGTTGCGCATAAAGTGCAGTTTTTTGTTGACATGGGAAACTAATATAGGACTCTTGCTTGTTTGCTTACTTAAACTACTCACAGGAGTCGATAAGAAAGAATCATACAAATTAATAGAGTAGAGCATTGTGGCTCCCAACAATTAGAAGGGCTCTTATAATATTTGAAGTGATGAGTGCAACTATGTATTATTATTAGGCAAATGTAAGGGAATGTAGATGTAATTATTTGCTGTTTTATCTACTCGGAGAGGAAGCTAGTAAAATTGATCCCAAATAGTAAGTTGGGATTGATATTCTACAGTAGTAGTTTTAAATGAACAATTGATATTCTACTGTAGTTGTTTTAAATTCTGGTTGTATATCATTATTTCAACAGGACAATTGTTGTTGACAATATCATAACGAACTAGTTTGATTTAGGGACTTTGCTGCTGGTAGCTAATTATAGATGTCAAATCTTTATCAATTTATTTGTTACCATTGTCAAAAAAAAGCCTTATCAATTTATCTACTCCATCAGATCTCTTCAATGCTCTAGGAAGAGATCTGACTTTATCTGTCTTCTTCTGAGAAACCTTGTAGTTGTGAAGAGAATGAGAATACCATTAAGAGCATGATACTCTAGGATTGTTGGTATCGATTTGAATGCAGCAATTAGATATAACTGAATTTGAATTCGATTTTGAAGGTGGAAAGGTGGGAAAATGTTTGCTTAAGTGGAATGGAGTATACAACAATTCTGTTCTTATAAACATTGTGCACTCTCTTTGCTTTTGCAATCTTCCTTATGGTTCCTTATTCTTAGGCACCGGAGTTAGGAAGTGGCGCACCGTCACCAAATTGATGATTGTTCGAGTACCAATTTGTAATTAATTTTAGGATCAACTATGATATTTTTGGGTATTATTGTTGAATGACGTTTTGAAACTTTAGTATTTTGATGTTGTAACTTTGGAATACTTGTTTTATATGATGAAGATTTTGATTATTTGATCTTTTATACTGCACTAAAATTATTATGAAGTACTATAGAAGTTTGAATGCATAGGGTGCAATAAATAAGATGTAAATGTGGAATAATTTAATTATTAGAAATAATTATTGCAAAGAAGATTTGATCATTTTTACATATTGTTGGGTGAAGGCAGCAGGATATGCTCCCTCTTATGAAGCTACTTCAGCACTCAGCTGTATACCTTCTCTTCCCTGTTCTTCATTACATCCATCAGATTGAATCCAAATCTCATTTCTGCTAGTAACTTACTAAAACCAGATCTTTACTAGTTCAGCAGTTGAGACTTGGTTATTTAATAGAGATTGTCCCATTTTCTTGGCATACAAACTCCTGCAACTTTCCTGAGTATTTATACTCCTTTCTCAATCTCTTGTCTGTGTTTGAAACAGATTAACACAAACTCTAGTATGAACTTATTCTGCGATATGTGTGCAGATGTGTGGCTGTTTGACATGATTTGGTTTGTATCTAGAATGGGTGACAAGTGTATAAAAAAGAAGTGTCCTAAAACTACTGATAGCTCTTATCTTTGTTTTTTTTCCTTTTAAATGCTAGTCTAGACTCAAACCTTTTCTTCTTCTATATATGGTATTAACGTTCCTACTGCATCAGCTCAATGGCGGAGCTACATAGGCTCAAGGTGGTCAGTTGGATACCTTTCCTCGGAAATTTGTATTATGTTAAGGGATTTGTCAAAACCCGCATGAAATGAGTTACTTTCTAATTTTACTTGACCACTAAGATGTTTAGACTAAGGGTGTGTTTGGTATGAAGGAAAACATGAAAATGTTTTTCAATTTTCCATGTTTGGTTGGCTTAAATATTTTGAAAAATATTTTTCTCATCAACTTATTTTCTTCAATTGGAGAAAAATATTTTCCCCTTCAAGAGAAGGAAAAATATTTTTCAAAACTCTTTTCAACCTTCCCACTCTATTTCCTATCCTCACCAATCCCCACAAACCTACTCTCACTCCTACCCTCATCCCATCCTAAATAGAAATATTATTAAGCTAGCGTTTGGACATAAATTTGGTTGAAACTTGAAAAAACTAGTTTTTGAAGATGAGATGAAAAATGATTTTTGAAAGTTGAAATTGTGTTTGGACTTGCATTTTACTTGAAAAGAATTTGAAGTTTTGTGAGTAGGAAACTTCAAAAACTCCAAAAACTACTTTAGAGTTGTTTTTGGGATTTGAAGATTTTGTTTTCCAAATCTGCCAAAAAATGGTTAAAATCTAAGATATTTGAAAATAAAATTTAAGCTCCCAAATATTATGGCCAAACGGGAGCTAAGAGTACTTTTTTTCATGTTGTAAGTAGAGTACTTTCTTTTTCATTTCTACAAAATGAGCATTTTCTATTCATGATGTAATAAAGTATTTTCTTTCATTTCAACGAATGAGTATTTTATTTTCTTGATATAGAAAAGTATTTTCTTTCATTTCAACAAATAAGTATTTTCTTTTCATGTTGTAGAAAGAGTATTTTATTTTTCAAGCAAATAAAGAGTATTTTTTTAATTATGGAGCACAAATTTCAATGTTACATTTACATGAAAAAGTAAAGCAACACATTAGTTCCTTTGGGTTTGTGTGCATTTTTAAGAGAATAATTAAATTCTTCAAGAAAATAGAGCCCTGAAAACGTTGAATATTTGGGGGGTGGGGGGGAGCACATGAAACATGGGGATTTGGGGGGAAGCGGGGTGAGGAGAATAAAAAAAAGAGCAGCCCGATGCACTAAGCTCCCGCTTTGCGTGGGGTCCGGGAAGGGCCGGACCACAAGTAAAATATCTGTAATCTCTTGGACACATAATCCGACAATGTTGCTAAAGTGACTTAGAGAATGAGACCTTTGTAACTAAGGTGTAAGCATAGACGGAACTAGAATATTATGTAGGAGTTCAGATAGAACTAGTAAGTTTATCTTTGCCATCGTATTTTTATTAGAAAATCTATTAAATATGTACTTGCGAAGCCAATAATTAAAACGAGCTATGAGTTCGATGGTATGTTCAAAATCCATAAACTTTAAATTTTGGTGTTGCGTCTTAATATAATACACAAACATGCTCAAAACCTAAGTGACCTAAACTTCAGAGAGTTTTTGCTTCTTTAAGTCAAATCTTGCCAGTGCAAAATTGCAAGTACCCAAATGAGTCGATGGCTAGGTCGAAACCACAACACAATGCGAAAATATCACGACAAAATGGGTAAGTAACCACTTTTTATACCGTTAATCAAACACTAGACACCATATTTAACTACTTTATAATTAATCGAATAAAAATACCCTTAAACTAAACACGAAAAACTTAGCGTAGGTTTTTCATTTTCAATTTACTAGTATTTTTTATCCAAATGATTACAAAGTTGCAAAATGTTGGTTGATTTTTGTTAACTTTCTACCAGCTATGAAATTGAAGAAATGATGAAATAAAGAGACTGAGAAATAAGCCTGCAAATGAAGAAATTTTCTACATTGCTCAATTAGAGAGGAGATTGGAAAATAATGTCTTAAAAAAGAAGACTAACTACTTCCGTTAATATAATCAACTAACTTAAAAGCAGTTGCTAACTTCTACTATTTGCACGTTGGTCCCTCAACCTTCTATGTGAGCTAATTCATCACCCTGGCTCAATACTCCCCTCAAGTTGGAGGGTAGAAAAATATTCTTCACTCCTAGCTTGTTAAGTAGGTGATGATGATGTGCTTTACCAAGGCCCGTTGTCAACAAATCTGCTATCTGATCTTTGGTGCTCACATGAATAGTTTTAATAACACCAGTCTTGACCTTTTTCCTAATAAAGTGACAGTCGATATCTATATGCTTTGTACGCTCATGAAATATTGGATTTGCTACTATTTGGATTGCAGCTTTACTGTCACATATCATGTGTACTGGCTGCTTTAGTTTATCTCCCAATTCACCAAATAAACCAATTAACCAGACCACCTCAACAGAAATACATGACATGCTCCTCAACTCTGCTTCTGTTGAGCTTCTTGCCAGTGTCTCCTGCTTTTTGGATTTCCATGAAACCAAAGCATCCCCATAGAACACTAAGTAACATGTAACTGACCTTCTGTTTTGAACACAAGCTCCCCAATTTACGTCACAATAAGCAGTTAAACTGCCATCACCAGTAGAGGGAAGCAACAATCCTTATCCTGGTGCATTTTTTATGTACTTTACCACTCTCATTACTGCCTCCAGATGGGATTGTTTAGGAGAATGCATAAATTGGCTAAGTGTTTACAGAGCAAAAGATATATATGGCCTAGTCATTGTGAGTTAGAGTAACCTTCCAACTAGACTTTGGTACTCACCAAAGTCTGTTAAGACTGCATCCTGACTTCCTTCTTCTTGTGTAAATATCAACTTATCAAAGTCTGTTGAGGTTAGTTTCTGATTTATTTCTAGAGGTGTGCTTGCAGGTTTGGCTCCTGACAATCCAAGCTTTGAAATAAACTCTAGTGCATATTTCTTTTGACTCATGTAGATTCCCTTTTCTGATCTTGCACATTCAATTCCAGAAAGAACTTCAGCTCTCCTAAGTCCTTCATTTTAAAGAACTTTTGCAGATTCTCCCTTGTTTTGTTGATCTTTGTGTTATCACTTCCTTGATTATCAAATCAACTACATAGATCAATACCAAGATCAAACATGTATTATTCCTTTTGGCGAAGAGTGAGTAATCATAGTGGCTCTGTGTGAAGCCTACTACTTGTAAAGTAGAGTCAATTTGATATTCCATTATCTCGAGGCATGCTTTAGCCCATATAGGGACTTGTGTAGCCTCCATACCTGAGACTCCCCCTGCCTTGCAGTGTCCTTGGAAAAATCAGGAGGCACCAACATGTACACTTCCTCAACTAGATCACCATGTAGAAAGGAATTATGAACATCCATCTGATAGAGAGGCCATCCAGACTTAGATGCCACAGCAATAACAGATCTAACAGTCACTATTTTGGCAACAAGAGAAAATGTATCAGTATGGTCTAGGCCTTCCTTCTGTGTGTACCCCTTTGCGACTAGTCTGGCTTTGTACATTTTCACCTCCCATGTAGCTTTGTATTTAATCTTGAATACCCATTTGCACCCAATGGCTTGCTTCCTAGGTGGTAAGGGCATTATACTTCATGTGTGATTTTCTTCTAATGCCTAGATCTCTTGTTTCACGGCATCCACCCACTTAGGGTCCCTGGCAGCTTCAACAAAGGATCTGGGCTCTACTTCTGAGGAGTAGACTGTAAGGCATTTAGAATATGCAGGCTTTAAGTGATTATAACATACTTAGTTTGATATTGGATAAGGGAAAACTCATTTTCTCTTCTATTGGAGGACATAATACTGCATTCATATAGGTGGTCTAGATATTCTAGGAGGTCTTCTAGGTATAGAATCAGCAGTAGGCACATTAGGATCTTCTTATGTTAAGCCTGAATTAGGGGTCAAGGAAAACTCAACTTATGTTTGAACAACATGAGTCAAACAATGGGATAAAATCATGTCCTGAGATCCTTCAGCTGAGGGTGCACCTGTGGGAGCAGGTGATGCTCTAAATTTTGGAATGGAGTTATCAGGAATTTCAGTAGCTGGAATGGAACCATTGTGATCCTCTGAATTATCAGCAGGCAGTTGTGCAGGTATAAGATATGCTTCAAAGTCAGAATCATCCATGTATAGACACTGCTCCATATGAGGAATTATGGTGTCTAATACAGTTAGTGATTGTTTAAAAGGAAAACTTTCTTCATGAAAGATGGCATCCCTGCTGACAAAGAAAACATGATTAAGAAGGTCATACAACTTATAATCCTTTTGCACCAATGAATATCCTAGAAATATTACAAGAACTGCTCTGGCTGATAACTTGTCTCTTTTTTTCAGATTAGCAGCATAGCAAAGGCATCCAAAAACTTTGAGGTGATCACGTGAAGCACCCTTGTTGAACACCAACTCAAATAGACATTTTTTACCTAGAGTTCTTGTAGGGATTCTGTTGATCAGATATACTACTGTCAGGATACATTCACCCCAGAATTTTAAGGGCAAGTTTGCTTGGAATTTTAGTGATCTCAATGTATCCAAGATATACCTGCACCTTCTCTCTACTACCCCATTTTGTTGAGGGATATAGGGACATGTACTTTGGTGTGTTATCCATTCATTGTTCAGCAACTCCTTTAATTGATTATTGAATAACTCACCACCATTATATGTTCTAAAAGTTTTAACAAATAAAGAAAATTCAGTCCTAATCATAGCAATGAAATATTTCAGTGCCACAATTAACTCATCCTTGGAGTTCATAAGACACACCCAAGTATACCTGTTGAAGTCATTCACAAGAGTCAAAAAAACCTTTTACCATCATGAGTAGGCACTCTAAAAGGTCCCCAAACATCTGCATGTATGAGTTCACCAAATGCATCACTTTTATTATTGTTAATAGGAAAATGCAATCTTGTTTGCTTAGCTAAGGAACATACAGTACAATGCTCGCCACAGTCAACAATCTTTGCATTCCTAAACATAGTTATTCTTTTCATAGCATCCATAGGCACATGACCTAGTCTCTTATGCCACAAAAGGCCATTTATTCTATTTACAATTAATGTGGAAGTAATGAGGCTAATTGGTAATCCTGCTTCACGCTTGTTCTTGATGGTCTGGTCCAACACATACAATCCATGCTCCACTCTACCAATCCCCTTTACATTTCTATTGAAGATGTCCTAGAAAACATCCAGGAAAGAAGGAGAGGAAAAGCCTTACATCTTTGGTGAGTTTAGACACTGATAGCAAATTGTATCTAAACTGAGGTATATAGAGAACATTTGTAATCACCAATCTATTTAATATGTTGAAAGTACCTAAATGAGTAATCATACTTGTTTCTCCAGTGGACAGTAATACCTTCCTCATATTAGTCCTAGACAGCTCCGCATAGTCAATATAAACATGCAGACTAGTACCATATGATTGATTGCCCCTGAGTATATTATCCATCTATTTTCCTTGACCATATTGAGTAGTGACAAAGGTATACCTATGACCTTAGCATGTGATGTTGCATCAATATAGGTACTATTGGTCTTGTTCAACATATGAAGAAGCTGGTGATACTGTTCTTCTGTGAAGAAGTGTCCTGCAAGTGTGATGTTTGTGTTGCCCTTTTGCTCTTGCACCTCTTGTGGTCTGTCCACTTGTACATTGTGTGCTACAGTTGTATTCTATCCAAAGGGCTTCCTTTTGGATTTGAAATCTGCAGGATACCCAATGAGCTTGTAACATCCATCTCTAGTGTGACCCTTCATTCTACAGTAATTACAGTATAGTTGGTTCTTTGGCTTGTAACCTCCAATGAATCCTTGTCCATTGTTATGGACCATGGCATTGGCTTCATGTCCTGTGTTGTTGGCCATTGCTTGAGCTCCTATCTCTAAGGTACTAGGTCCAACAACTCTGGTTCTTTGACTCTCATCCTGCACCACCATTTCATAGGCTTCATTAATGGTTTGAGTTGGAATCATCAGCATTATTTGCCCTTTTACCTGTGCAAAGGACTCATTCAGACCACTTAAAAACTACACCAAGCACTACTGCTATATGTGTTCCGGGAATACTCTTGATTCAGGACAAGGATATGAATAAATGGGAATCATAACATCATATTCGTCCCACAGATCCTTCAGCTTTGAATAATAAGTGGAAATAGGTGCTAGACCTTGTTTCAGTGCTATAATCTCATGATGCAGATTGTAGACCTTAAAAATATTCCTTTTGTCGAATCTCTCCTTCAAATCCTTCCACACATTGTATGCAAACGATGCATATACTATACTTCTATAGAGTTCCTTCGTCACATCATTCATTATCCATGATAATACAAACGCATTGCATCTCTCCCACTGAATACTGATCATGTAGCTAAAATCTTCCTTCTTACAAGTTCCTTCGATAAATCCAATCTTATTCTTCGCTAAAAGCCCAATTCTCATAGATCGAGATCATATATTATAATTTTTAGTTCCTATTAGCTTGAATTCGATCACCCCTGGCATATCAGAAGGTCGCAAATACAGCGGATGTGTGTGTGAGTTAGCACAGTTTCATCACTCGTTCCACTCGTTCCATCCTCAATCGCCATCTCAGCTCTAAATCGATAAAACCCTAGCTTTTGGAATCAATGAACAATCTGTAATTGGACTCAAAGTCAGAAAAACAAAAGAGTAAACACAAATCAACATATGTGAATCAACAACATGCGCCGCCAAATCGGTGGCTCTGATACCATATTAACTTTCTATATTGAAGAAACGGTGAAATGAAGGGACTGAGAAGTAAGCTTGCAGAGGAAGAAATTTTCTACATTGCTCAATCAGAGAGGAGATTAGAAAATAATGTCTCTTACAAAAATAAGAGTAACTACTTCCGTTAATATAATCAACTAACTTAAAAGCAATTACTAACTTCTATTATTTACACTTTGGTCCCTCAACCTTCTATATGAGCTAATTCATCACCTTGGCTCAATAATTTTGAGATGGTAGCTAATGTTTGATTAGTAGTAAAAAGTCCCTATTTGTCCATTTTATCTAAAAATAGCGCCAAATCGTAGTAACAGTGCTGGCTAACCACCTTTCAGCCTTATACTTGAAAGGTATCCACTATCATGGAGTTTTAAATTTCGCAGACACAATTTCATGTCAATATCTTGGAATTTTACCTCTAAAATGTAAAACTTCATGAGGAACTAAAAAGTAATTATTTGTGAATTTGATCCAAAATACAAACAAATTGGAGCAGCACTCTGTTTAGACAGTATAGATGACATCAGGTAGCCACTTTAAAGGGCTGTTATTTAGAAATTAACCAATGTGTCCTGAATTATAGTTTTTCAGGACATAAATATCATGAATTGTCCTAAGATTAAAAAACTTTAGTTCAAATTTCAGGACAAAATAAGTACAGGTTAATTCCTAAATAACAACCCTAAGAATAGTTGTTTGTGAATTTTCATATGTACCCACTTTTGGGCCCACCATTGAAGTTATACTCGTATTGTATAATATTTTGCAAATCATATCTGCTCGGATTTGAAGTAGTTCAATCTCTTCAATGTAACCTCAGAAATCAAATCTAAATTTCTTCTATCCTTCAAATGCAACTTTAGAAATTCGAATCTTTTAGAAATTCGAATCTTAAGTAATTCAATCTCTTCAATGCAACTTCAGAAATCAAATCTAAAATTTTTCTATTTTCCAAATACAACTTCAGAAATTCGAATATTAAGTAGTTCAATCTATTGAATGCAACTTCAGATTTCGAATCTTAAGTTATGAAACATAAACTTGTTCTTCGAATTTAAACAATTCGAAATTTACCCCAAATAAGCTCAAAATTAAAATATAACTTTCAAATTTCATAAATAACAAATCTCAATCATTATATTGTCAAAATAACAACAAGTCTAACAAGCACATTTTAAAACTAAGAAATAAAAGAAGAAACTCTAAGCACAAAAAGAAGAAAACAATAGTAAAGAAGAAGAGAAAATTTTATGTGTATGAAGTTATCCAAAAATTGAGTATCAATTAATTTTGTTTTTAAAAGTGGGTGCAAATTCAACGGGTAGTGTAAAACTGGGTGCCACATAAAAATTTTAAGGGTATTGTCACTTTTAGCCCACGCCAGAAACTATTTATATTCGGTAGCCAAAAAGTGTATAAAATTTGTATATAATATACAACAACAACAACAACCCAGTATAATCCCACTAGTGGGGTCTGGGGAGGGTAGT
>AWOL01S0323865.1:0-21841 GCA_000715115.1 Nicotiana otophora | reverse complement strand
ACCATGGGGGATCAGAGAAATTCGAGGAGAACAAAGAAAAACCTGAGAAGTCAGTCCAATCGCGATCGCTAGTACGTTTCCTGGGGGGAGGGGCAGATAAATAGCAACTACAACAACCTGTCTCGGTGCAAAACAAATTATCTCTTACGGATCGAATCGTGAAACCAGAAAAAATTAGTGTTGCTGATTCAACCACATAAGAATTGGAGGAAGTGATCATATTCGTCCAATAATCGAAAAGGAAGGTCTATATTAGTTGGGGACTGACCCCCGAGCAAAACTTTAAGCTAACTGAATTTTTACGTGATAACTCTAATTTTCTTTTCGGTCTCATGCAGACATAAAAGGAATCCCGCAAGAGGTAGTGACTTATAATCTAAATGCCGATCTTAATTGCCTCTCCAGTAAGCAAAAGAAGAGAAATATTGGATATATGAGAAATAAAATCGTGGAGGAAGAAGTAGCCAAAATGCTTAACAACGGATTTGTTCGAGAGGTAAAGTTCCTAGATTGGTTAGCCAACATCGTAGTACATCCCAAGAAAAATGGTAAAAGGAAGGTGTGTGTCGACTACAAAGACCTCAACAAGGCTTACCAGAAAGATTCTTCCCCTGTGCCAAACAGTGATGAACTCATAGATTCGACAACTAGACACGACCTGTTAAGTTTTTGGTTGCATTCTCTAGCTATAACCAAATATATATGGACCATAAAGACCAGGATAAAATATTCTTCAATACTGATCGGGGAACATATTGCTATAACACCATGACATTTGAGTTAAAAAATATCGGGGCAGCATGCCAAAGGATCGTTACCCAAATAATCGCACATCACATCGGGGAACCCATGAAAGTCTACATTGATAATATGCTGGTAAAATTAGTCCAAGCAGATGATCGTTTGGACCACTTACAGGAAGTATTCGCCATTCTCCGAAAATATAGCATGAAGATGAACCAGAGAAATGCACCTTCAGAGTGGGCTCAACTAAGTTTCTTGGTTGTTTAGTCTCAAATAGAGTAATAGAACCTAACCCCGCTCAGATAAAAACCATTGAGGAGATTGCGAAAGTAGTGAAAAACCAAAAAAGGTGATGAGGCTGACCAAACGATAATAGCCCCGGTGGATTCATATCTTGTTCTTCGAAAAGATATCACAAGATCTTTGCAGCATTAAATAAGAATAAAGACTTTGAGCGGACTCTCGAATGTCAACAAGCACCGCGGGATCTGAAAAGGTACCTATCGAATCTGTCACTCATGTCCAAGCCACAACCAGAAGAACAACTATTGATATATTTGGCTGTGTCAGAAATTATCGTGCGTATCGTGTTGGTAAGAGAAGACAAAGGTAACAAATTCTTTATCTAATATGTTAATAAGGCACTTATAGATGCCAAAACTAGGTATACTCACATTTTATGGCAAATCCATTAGGCAGTATGCCCAAGGCTAGTTTTATTAATAATAAAAGAAAAACCATAATTGGAAAAGTACAAGTAAGAAGGGCAAAAGAAATAATAGTGTGGGATCTATTACCTTGGCAAGATGATCATTCCTAACCACCTACAACGTCTCACGAGGCTGAATGATCTCATAGCCGATTGGGGTATCTCCAAAAGGCAAAGTTGGGTAAGCAACAACTACTATGCTAGACATTACCTTACAATTCCTATTGAGGCATGAACAACCTCAAATAGTAGCAAAAGTTAAATATTCTATGATCATTATATAGTTTATAACACACTCTATGACGATATTACAAATGATAATACTAATAAAATGGTAGAAAAAGACAGGTAAAAAGCTATAATTAAGACCTTCCTTCCTTAATTTTGTGAATTTTTCAACTTGTAGCACCTTGACTTCTTCTTCAACTATCTTCAAGATGTCTTCAAACTTCATCATTTCTTCTTTGACCTATTGGATCTTGTGGAGGTAGTAAAGGCAACCCCTTTTTTCTTTGCAATTCTCACTCGCAACCTCCCGTGTCACCTTATCATTCCAACTATATTGCCTCTCATGTGTATTTTTTATTTTATTTTTGTTGGAGCCACTTCTGAGGTGTCTAGGTGAAAGGTCTCCATCCCCAACTACATTGTTAAAGCATATATCTAGTTGGTCATCCTCTTTCCCTTCATCATAGAGATCTTTTTCCGTATCAGTACCAAAGGTTTCACTAGGATTGTATCCTGACAATAAGGCCCCTGGTTCATGTCTTTTGGCCACTACTCCTATAGGCTTGGAAGTAATGGCTAAGCTCTTCTTAAAATTATCAAGAGCATTCAAAGTATTCATATCATGAGAAACAAGAGCATATAAAATATTTATAGGAATCAATTTACTTGTGCTTGCTAACAATCCAGATTTTTGGAGCTCACATGAATGTGCAAAATCCTTCAACATTACTGCCGCATAAGATTGCATTTATTGTTGTCTAGTGTTGACAACCAATTTTGACTATCCATTTTAAAATTATTTAGTTATGCTTATTAACTAGCAATAAATGTGATAAAATATTTTCTAATCAATAATACTTAGTTTTCTAAAATAATAATTAGTATTGTTGAATTAATAAATTTGATATTAAATCTTATTAATAAGTTACTCTTACTATTTTAACTATTAAAATAACCTTGGAATTTTAATAAACAAGTTTTAAAGTTAAATTAATGAATTAGTCTTTAAATTGCCGTGTTTAATTTAAATTAATAAAATTAGTTCACAATTCAATAAATTAAGTGTTTAATGAATAATTAATTGATTATAGGATTCCATGATGTATTTGATAATTATATTTTATTGCATTCAATTACGATTAATTAAGCCTAATTAAGTTAATTTTAAAGGGGTTAAAAACTTAAAAGGCTACAACTGCAACTAACGAATTAAAACTCAATGTGGCTAAATGTTAAAGTCTATTTCAGTTGGGCTTGGTCCAAATACACAAGCCCAATCGCTCTAACCCGGTCCAGACCGACCTCTTCTACTCAATGTTGATAATACATGCCACTTCCTCTCAGCCAATGTCATCATGCCACGTCGCATATCTCCCACACTCATAAAACCAACACAAAGAATCTGGACCGTTGGCGCAGATCATCAATGGTCCATATTAATTTTCGTGTTTTTCTTTATATTAAAACCTTTCCGGCCTCATCCCAACCGTTGGATTCCAAATATCCAACTACCACCAATTTGTTTTATCAAAAACCAAACTAATAACTTTTATTAGCTAAAATATCAGGGTCATTGATCAAATGATCCAACGGCCCAGATCTCATCTCTCACATTAAACTAACCTAACACCCCTAAAACCTCATTCATTTGCAACCCTTCCTGGCCTCCTCTCTTTCCCTTTCCTCTCTTCTTTCTCTCACCTGCCAAATCATCAATCACCAGAAACATAGCACAAATTTATGCAAGGTCACAAAATTCAAGCCTAAATCACTCAATCCGTCTCCCTACATCCGCAAATCTTGACGATATTTCCGATTTCGTTACCAAAATTCAAAAGTCCTAATTTGAACCCTAGACCTAAACCGTGTTACTAAGAACCGTCTGTCCTCCTATCGTTCTTTCAAATCCATGGCATGCATGACCGTGTCATTGAATCCATTATTATTGTTCTTTGTCCAGAGGTCAAATGCAGTGACCTCTGGATATTGGGACTCTGTCCAATGGGCGTTGCCTTCAACGACCATCTCCTCGTGCCCAGGTAAAGCTATGTTACTTTTCCGTCTATTCTTTACCAATTTTACCTCTATTTGCTAACATGGCTCGACTGTCGTCACCTACCACTATCAATTTGAAATCTGACTGGAACCCTAAGGCTTGAATGCCACTATAAAAGGGGCATTCGATGTCCTCACCTAACATCCATCGAATACTGTCTGAAATACAAAAGAAAGAAAGAAATGGGTTAAAACTTAAGGTTTCCTCACTAAGCACTCTCAGATTTTTGTTTTCTTTTCTTTTTTGCAGTTCTGAGTTTGATTGTTGTATTGGTCTTGAGTTTGGGTCCCTAAACGGTTATTAAACACTTTTTACTTGGTTTGATTCCCTGTAGAAGGTCAGTGCCTCCTGACCCCTCTCTTTAGTGTGGATTAGTAGTATGGTTCTGTATGATTTCTTAACTGATTTTCCATCATTTATGTTAGTTGTTGATGACATGAACTTGTATTTGTTATAACCAGTCTTTGCATGCTATTTTCATTGTTAACTTAGGAACTTTCTGATTGAAATATGCTACATTGATACTATTATTAAATACGTGTAATTAAACTTTAGCCTTCATGACTCAATTTGTAAAAATGACTCTAAGTTAAGTTGATCGACTTTGTTAAGCTTTTGTGATTAAGATAAGATTAATTTTTGTATATAATTTACCACTATTGTTTGAACAATGATACTAGGTCAACTGAAATAATGTTCTTAAGCTTATCTTTGTATTTCTGTACCTCTAGGTAATTCAACCTTCCTACTTGTGACAATATGTTAATCTTATAGATAGAATCCCAGTGCTTTGTGTCATATATTCAATCTATCCACTTTACTAAATCTTGGATGATAAGTGTGAGAATGATAACCCGCTGGTTATGCATGTTTAATGACCCCCTGTATAGTTGTTGTCTTTAGACTCTTTTAGAGCTTCATGCCTAGTTAAATACTATAATGGTAAATATAGCATATGATCTGTTAGTCAAGTAATTAGTTCTATGTATGTTATTATGGAATAAAATCAGGTTCCTAAAATTCTTTAAAACACTATCAACACTTACCATATTGAACTATTTTGATACCTATGAAGTTTTTGCAATTCTGGTTCAATTCTTACTCTTCATGTAAACTTGGTATACTCTAAATAGTACCTTGCTCATACCATTGTAGAGGAATGATCTCTGTGTGCCGTCTGTGATAAATTAACCATACAATGAACCTTGATAATGTGTTAGGAACTTGAATTCATGAATGAACATAACTTGATTAGGATAAAACTCTATAGTGAGTACTGATACTTGTCATCTGATGACTAGTTAAGTTCTGTGAGACTTCTGTTATTATGGTATAAACCTTTGCACCTGAATCCACATATGTCATTATTAATTTGGATAAGTTCACATACCATCACCTGACTTTAGTCTGAATGATTTTATACTTGTACCTATGTGTTATAATTCTGACCTCACTGTGGTAACACACTTGTTTGAGTTTGTATTATTTGTCAAAAGGCTTGCTTAGAATGATCTGTTCTCATGACTCTAACTGTTAGGCTTAGCCATGACTTCACACTATTTTGATAGGATTGTGATGTTAACTTGTATCCAACCATGTGTTGAGATTTGTTGAGATGCTATGTTAAAAATGTTTACTTGCCTAACTATTAACTCAGTATGACATGTTTACCTCAATAACTTAAAGGATATGTTATTCACCCAACTAGGTTTGTTCTCAACTATGCTGAAGCTCTTCTTTAAAGTGTTTGTCCACTGTTTTTATACTTTGAACCTATACAAAATAATTCTGAGCATCAAATCTATAGTGAAGACAATAGAACATGTGCTTGAACTCCCCTCTGGACAGTACTAGCATGTTAATATTTTCAACCTAAAAACATGAGTAATTAAGCATGCCTACTATCTACATTTTGTGATATTGTGTCCCAACAGTGATCTCATGCCTACCTTTTATCCTATACATTGATTTAAATCTCCTTTCAGTCAAAACTAGCTAGTGTTATGCCTTGATGATGAACTGCAGTACCTTATTAGTTCACAGTTGTTGAGTTTTGTGTGTGTTTGAAATTTTAAACAAATGCTCACCATGGCCCCTGCACCTACTGTTTGTGTCTTAGTAGTATTAGGTCATTCTGATGATTCTTTTATTTATGTTCAAGCCTTTTAGGAAGACTAGAAGCAGGTGGTTAATGATATTTGGATGTGAACATTGTTATGGTTGTGATCCCTCTCCTTGACAAAAGCACTACTCGGGGTCTTTGAGACCCTCGTGAACTCTGAAGTGCCAAGGGTTCAAAGGGAAATCATATCCATAAATGGTAATTTTTATCAAGCCTAACCTCCATTAATCCTTATAGGATTAGCATAAATAAAATCAATCTCACTACAAACTACATCTTTTTATTACCAATATATATATAAACTAAAGAGAAACTAACCATATTGAATGTGTTTGATATATTGTTCTTGTAGGAACATAGGCAAATTAAGCTCAAGAATCAAATCAGAAATTCTACACTTTAATTCCTCTAATATTAACTGGTCGGTTATTAATTTCAAACTCATTTTCCTAACAACTGAAAGACTTTGTCTTTTTAATCACTAATAATTTTTAGTAAGTTTTGAACTTTTGACAGATTCTAGAAAGAAAAAGGAACTCTCTTTGGAAATCGGAACTGCGAAAAATAATTGCTAAAGTGTTCTCAAGAAAGAAAACCAAACACATCCAATGTTTATAAACTAACGAGCTTCAACAAATTTCAAAATCAAGGTTTCGATAAGGTATACCTGTCTCAACTTGAGGCATATTTTCAAATGGTTCACTTATCCTACTAAGTTACATATGAATAACTATATTTAATAAACACATAACTTTCTTTCAAATAAAGAATTTGCTACAAAAGGTTTTTTTTGAAAATGAAGTGTATCTAGTTTTCAATATGAGTATCTTAAAAGAAAATTTCTCATTAAACCAAAACGTATGAACTTCTTTTCAAAGTACATACACGGCCCTTTTCTTAAATAGTGAAATTTAGACTTATAACATTTTATAGATTTTTGAAAATATGACTAGCAGAATATAGACTTTTCTTTCCCTGAACCTAGCCTAAACCTAAGGAGCTGCCTCAGGTAGATTCTGAAGGGTGCCTAACACCTTCCCTTTATAATAACTAGAACTCTTTTCCAAATCTCACCGGTTAGCACACTATTAGGATAATAATCTTATAAACCCATATGTACCCTAATATACCTTAAAATATTTGGTGGCGACTCTCTTTATCAACTTCAAATGAATCATTAGTTGTTTTTTGTTTGACAAGAGCAAAATAGGGGGCAACATCTAGTAGGTATCCTCACCTTGAGAAATTAGCTTTAGCACTTATAATGGCCTCCCGAAAACTAAGGCCTTACTTTTAATGTCACCTATCCCTGTAGTGACCACTTTTCCAATACGAAACATTCTTCATAATCTAGAGCTTTCAGGAAGGTTTGCCAAATGGGATGTCGAGTTAAGTGCATTTGATCTAACATATCAACCTCACACCGCTATCAAGTAGCAAGTCCTAGCTGACTTTGTTATTGACTTTAGTGCGAATGTACTCTTGGAAGCTGAGAATGAAGTGATTTTTGCTTTTAGAGCAGAGCCAGGGCTCAGGACTCTATATCAGACAGCTCCTCGAGTGTCGATGGATCAGGGCTGGGAATCATACTTATTACCCCTACAGGTGAAACAGTACGGTAATGTATTGTCACGACCCCAATTTTCCTCTATAAAATGTCGTGATGGAACCTAGTCTTAGGGACTAGGTAAGCCTAATACTTACTGAATTAATGAAAAACTCAACCCACAACTATTAAATATGAAACATAAGTTTATCTGTACAAAGCCAACAATCCCAAAACGGTAGTACAAGTCATAAGTTCTAATGAGTTTATTAGAAAATCACTATATACAACTGTTCTGGAATAGAAATAACAATACAAAGTAAGATTTCAGAAGGTAAATCCGAGGCCTGCGAACGGGATGACAGATATACGTTAAGTCTCCACAACAAAGTCCGAACATCTAGCTAATGAACAACCAACTCCGTAGTACCTAGATCTGCACAAAACTGTGCAGAAAGCGTAGCATGAGTATACCACATAGGTACCCAATAAGTATCAAGCCTAACCTCGGTGAAGTAGTGACGAGGGACACTTAAGACACCTACTGGACTAGATAATCTGAACAAGTGTAAATGTGAACTAGCAAGGGACAATATCAATAAAGAGCTAAGCGCGATAACAATAACAAAACAATGCTTGTAATAGGAATCTAAGAGCAATAATTAGCAACAAGGAACAAACAGATGATAACGTTGTAGAGTAAGCCGAACATAGTTTAAGTCCGGTGAAACAAAATAAAGGAACTCAAGTAATAACTCAACAAGAACAACTGCTTTCACACCAGATTAATTCAAGAATTTTCATGAGGTACCAAACCTCATAATCACAAATCACGGGTCCCAATTCATGAACCCTAATCACTTGGCATCTTGTGCCCTCATTACAATTCATAACCGCACGGACGACACACATGCCAAGAGCGTGAAAATATCTAATATCTGCACAGACCACTCATGTGCCAACAATAACAATGACTCATGACTGCACGGACAACTCACGTACCAATAGAACAACTCACCAACAGAAGGTAAGTAGACGAGAGTACATGTAAATGGTCAATAACATCAGGGTTCATCTTCTTAAAATGATACGGGTGATTAATTACGTGTATTATTTTGCAAGTGTTCTTTCACAATTCAAGTGAACAATTAAGAGTAGCGACAATGAATGAAATATAAAAAACGATCAACACAAAATGTATAAGGTATAACTCACACAAGTAGGCACACGACTACACAAACATCAATAATAACAATGCCCCCAGGCCATCACAAGTCATCATAAATCATTCCCCGATATAGCCCACCTGTTCTCCCCACGTGCGCAACAATAAAGTAAATGCCCGCTTTGTCTCGCTGCACGCACATAATAATATTCCCACCTTGTCTCGTCACATGCGCAAACCCACATACATATCCTGTCTTGTCATACCGCATGTGCAAATATCAATAAAAATATAGCACGGACAACTCATGTGCGAACACCCCGACAACCCTCTCAACAATATCACGTGTGCCAAAAATATAACAACACAATACAGGTTCTTTCGCCACATGTGCCCATATGCCACAACTTTTGCTCAAAACAATTTCAATACCCCAACCACGCATATCCTCGGCCCAAAACGCTGAGTACAACAGTAACAACAACAATAGCATGAGAGTACGACAAGTAAATCAATAAAAGAACATCAGAACAAAGAAACGAAAGAACAGGCTCACAAAGAAAGGCACAAGAGGAAATAATGGTCTCAACAAGGGGAGAGATACTGTATACCAATGATTCCACATAGGTACAACTTGACGATAAGAGATATAGCATGACTTAATGATTTCAAATAAGGATAAGTCAAAAATAAAAGGGATAACAAAACGTCAATTAAGGTTAAGCAATTACAGAAAAGACAACATACTTCAATTAGGTTAAGCAATTACGGAAAGACAACATGGCAATAAAAGAGGCAACAACTTTAGTTAAGGCACATAAGAGTCTAATTAGCAATAAGGGTAGAACATGAATCAATTAATTCCAAATAAGACATGTAAGGGTGGATCTAGTAAATGGAGGATTTAACATGATAAAACAACTTCATTGTTTTAATGGACATAAGAACCTAAGAGCCTAAGATGGTCAAATTCCCACAAATAAGCCTGAGTGCGTACTAGTCACCTCACGTACACGGCCTTCACATGACACAAGCATACGTGACTCAAATCCTAAGGGGTAGTTCTCCCACACAAGGTTAGGCAAGATACGTGCCTCAATCATAAAGCTTCGATCTTTAATTAAAACTAAAAATTCAACCCAAAATTCAACCCCGGACCCGCATCTCAAAATCAAATAAAATTTATAAAATATAAACACCCATTCGATAACGATTCCAATCATACAAGAATTACCAAATTCTGATATCAAATCGCACTTCAAATCCTCATTTTACATTTTTGAAAGTTTTCCCAAAATTTCTCATTTTCTCCCATTCAAATCACTAATTTAATGTTAAAAATATATATGAAATTGTGAGATATAATGAAATTCGGGTAAAGAATACTTACTCCAAGAAATTTCTTGAAACACCCACGAAAAATCGCTCAAATCCGAGGTCCCTAGCTCAAAATGTACTAAAATACCTGAAACCTTCGAAATAGAGTACTTAAAGGTCTGTTCCATGCGTACCCTTCACGATCGTGGTCAACACCTCACGACCGTGATCACAAAAAGTTTCCAGGACAGTTTTACTCTATGCGATCGCGACCATTTCCCCGCGATCGTGATGAACAAACCTCTATTATCTCTCCCCAATCTCTTTCAGATAGCCGGTAGTTTATCAGCCATATCTATCTTTAAAGAACTCCAAATGACAAATTGTTGAAATTTTTGAAAACTAGACACAAAGAGCCACAACTTTAATTTTTAGATCATCTCCAAATTCCTTATAGATTGCAAGATATAAACTTTCAAAGTCGGATCAGTGACATCAGAATTTTCCTCTACGCGATCGCGATTCACAGGCTCATTTTCCCCATTTTACTCTTCGCGACCGCAATGATTTCTACGCGATCGCAATGCACACTACTGTAGCGAAAAACCAGCAACTAAAAATGGCCAAGAAATGGTGCAGAACCACCTCGAAACTGACCCGAGCCCCTCGGGACCCCGTCCTAACATACCAAAAAGTCCCATAACATAACACGGACCTGCTCGAGGCCTCAAATCACATCAAATAACATCAAAACTATGAATCATACCTCAAATCAAACTAAATGAACTTATGAACTTTCAACTACTACGACTGCACCGAATCATATCAAATCAACCCGGAATGACGTCAAATTTTGCATGCAAGTCCCAAATGACATAACGGGGATATTTCAACTCCCGAAATCATAATCCGAACCCGATATCAACAAAGTCAACTCCTGGTCAAACCTCTCAACCTTCCAAACCTTCAACTTTTCAACTTTCGCCAAAATGCATCAAATTAACCTACGAACCTTCAAATCTAAATTCGGACATACGCCTATGTCTAAAAGAACCATACAAAAGCTATTGGAATCATCAAAATACCATTTCAGAGTCGTCTACACAAAAGTCAAACTCTGGTCAAGTAGTTTCACTTAAGCTTCTAAAAAAGAATTGTTCCTCCAAATCAATCCTGAATCATCCGAAATCCGAACTCGACTACACACGCAAGTAATAATACATGAGCTTCTCAAGACCTTAAATCACCGAACGGAACGCTAATTCTCAAAATGACCAGTCGGGTTGTTACATTCTCCCCCTCTTAAACAAACATTCATCCTCGAACATGTCAAGAACTGTTCTGAGGTCATTAAATCACTGAATATACTCACCACACATTACTCGCGGGTGATCCCACGTCACCCTAATCGACATAAGCCCTACAACACCATCTCAATTGAAGATTATTTCTCCCATCCACACTGATAAACCTTAGAATCAAATTTCTCACCATCCGATCATTTCCAAAAGAACCGTTTCCCACATCAACACATGGTATCAGCCCCAATCATCTGTAACAACTCGTGCCTACACCTACACGGTACAACCACACAATGTAATACATCACACATGTACCCATAACAATAACTCTAGCCACAATAGCTGCCCATAATCAACTACAACACATGCAATTAACATCATCTCTGTTTAAGCCTCGTTTCAAAGCTTCACAATACTGACAACGATGTAAGAAACATGAAGACCTCATAACTATTCACCTGATTCATCCAGTCACATTTAATTCCACCTGGGCACACACCTCGTAAGCTAAAACTCAATAAGCACAACGCAAATATGACTAATTATGAAAAGAGAAACACATGAGAAAACTATCAAACAAGTCCGACATGCACAACTCCCTATCAGTACCATACTACGAATCAATTTCACAAGGGAGAATTAAAACACATGAATTAATCACAAGGATCTCATCTTGATATAACTTCCAATGTGGCACGTAGCCCGGTTCAAACATATCAAACCTCATGAAAATACGAGGACCCCATCCTCAGCTATGAATCACAAGTATTATACACATCATACCAACCAAAACCTTCCACTAATTCAACTCCTCTAACAAAATCACAACACATGCTGAACTCCTACATCGGTAGAGTATCTAAATCACAAATTGTAGCCCAACCATCCAGAAATCACCTCAAAACTTAGCGTAATGAGTAACAGAAAGTCACTTCTAATATCATAGCTCCCAATAATGGATAAAACAAAATAATAGACACGGGCTACTACTATAGAATCTCCCAACAGGGACAAACACATAAGCAGAGCAAAAAATCATAAAACTCACCCATACGCGAAGCAAGATAAGAGGGCTCACCACAGTAAGCAGAACCAGATCAAAATAAGAACGATCCTCCTCTATAATAAATAGAAACCATACTTGTAACGACATCATCAGGTGCAACGGTCTCAGTCCCACCATAGAAAGCATATCAACGGGTTGGACTTCCCCCTCTTGGGCACCCTCTACCCGCCTGAATACCTCGTTGCGACACAACTGTCCGGAGTCTGAGACAATCTCTCACCAAGTGACTGGTATCTCCATACTCAAAGAAACCCCTCCACTGGCATGGCTGCGGAAGCTCTCCGGTACGTGCAATTTGAGACCCATGGATATCTGAAGCATCGCGTGAAGCTGCAAATTAAACTGGATGACCCACAAAACCTCTACCATAGCGTACCCTGCCTCCAAAATATGGACTAGTAGATCATCTCGATCCCCCGAGGCTTCTTAGACTCCCTGACATCTCCCTCATGATCTAACATGCCCTTTAATCTGAGAGCAATCTCTACCACCTACTGGAACAAAACATCTGTCTCCAACTCCCGAGCCATGCTGAATGGGATACCATGACCGAGCCCCTCAATGAACCTGCGGACTCTCTCTCTGACTGTAGAAATCAAAGCAGGTGCATGTCTAGACAAATCCCTGAATCTAACAACATACTCTGACACTGACATAGTGCCCTGGTACAACTGCTCAAACTACACGCGTCATGCATCCCGAAGGATCTGAGGAACAAACTTTCTCAAGGACATCTCTGAAAACTGAGTCCATGAAAGTGATGCTACATCGGCCTGGCTACCCAACTTGTACGCTCACCACCACTGATATGCCGCTCCCTTAAGCTGGAACGTAGTAAAAGCAATCTCACTCATCTCCATAATACCTATAGTGCAGAGAATGCGGTGGCACTCCTCTAGAAAACCATGTGTATCCTCTGAAGCCAAACCACTGAAGGTAGGAGGTAAATACTTCTTGAACCTCACAAGTCTAAGACATTCCTCCTCAGAGGCTGCTGCCCTAACCACGGGCTAAACTGGAACAACATGTTGTGTCGGCATGACACATGGAACCTTACCAATGTGGACTCGCTGCTCTAGAGTACGGGCGGCGGGAGTCTGAGCTCCTCCCCCGATCTACAAAGTAGCTGGTGCAACCAAAACCAGCCCCGCCTGAGCCAATGTGCCAAACATGCTCAGGAACTATGCTAAAGTCTCCTGAAGTCTCGGGATAACAACAGGTGCCTCTGGTACCTGTCCCCCAACAGGAGCTACTGGTGAATCCTCAGCTGCTTCTCTGACAGGTGCTCTAGTTATAGCATGTGCTCCTCCTTGGCCTCTGCCATGGCCCCTAGCAACATCGGCTCTGGGGGCAGCATCATCAGTAACGACAGCTCGTATTCTCACCATCTGTGAGAGAATAGAATGACAAAGGCTCAAACTCCAAGATCAATAAACTTGAACTATAAGAATAAAAGAAGTGAAACTGTCCTAATAGTTTTTTAGCCTCTTGAAGATACGTACAGACATCTCCATACCGACCCGCAAGACACTATTAAGTCGCTTATGACTCGTAGCACCCGTAGACCTAGAGCTCTGATATCAACTTGTCACAAATCCAATTTTCCTATGTAAAATATCGTGATGGCACCTAGTCCTAGGGACTAGGTAAGCCTAATAGTTACTGAATTAATGACAAACTCAACCTGCAACTATTAAATATGAAACACAAATTTATCTATACAAAGCCAACAATCCCAAAATCGGAAGAACAATTCAGAAACTTTACTAAGTTTATTACAAAACCTCTAAATACAACTATTTCGGAATAGAAATAACAGTACAAAGTAAGATTTCAAAAGGTAACTCCGAGGCCTGTGAACGCGACGACATGTATACCTTGAGTCTCCACAGCAAAGTTTGAATAGATAACTAATGAACAACCAACTATGTAGCACCTAGATCTGCACAAATGTACAAAAAGTATAGGATGAGTACACTACATCGGTGCCTAGTAAGTATTAAGACTAACCTCGGTGAAGTGGTGATGGGGGACAACCAAGACACATACTGGACTAGATAATCTGAACAAGTATAAATGTGAACTAGCAGGGGACAATATCAATAAAGAAATAAGTGTGATAACAATAACATAACAATGCTTGTAATAGGAAACTAAGAGCAATAATTAGCAATAGGGAACAAACAGATGATAACGCTGTAGAGTAAGTTGAACACAGTTTAAGTCTGGTGAAACCAAATAAAGGAACTCAAGTAACAACTCAATAAGAATAAACTCTTTAGCACCAGAATTATTCAATAATTTCCACGAGGTACCAAACCTTATAATAAAAAATCACGGGTCACATTTCATGAACCCTAATCATTTGGCATCTTGTGCCCTCATTACAATTCATAACCGTACGGACGACTCACGTTCCAAGAGCATGACAATATCTAATATCCGCACGTACCACTCACGTGCCAACAATAACAATGACTCATGACCGCACAGACAACTCTCGTGCCAATAGAACAACTCTCCCACATAAGGGAAGTGGACAAGAGTACATGTAAATGGTCAATAACATCAGGGTTTTTCTTCTTAAACCGATATGGGTGATTAATTACATGTATGCTTGTGCAAGTGTTATATCACAATTCAAGTCAAAAATTAAGAGTAGAGACAATGAATGGCATATAAGAAACGATCACCACAAAATGTTCAAGGTATTACTCACACTAGTAGGCACACCACTACACAAACATCAATAATAACAATGCCCCTAGGCCATCACAAGTCGTCATAAATCATTCCCCGACATAGCTCACCTTATCTCGCCACATGCGCAACAATAAAGAAAATGCCCGCCTTGTCTCGCCGCACATACATAATAATATCTTCACCTTGTCGGGACACATGCGCAAACCCATATATATATCCTGCCTTGTCACGCTGCATGTACAAATATCAGTAACAATAATAGCACGGACAACTCACGCATAGCCTCAGCTCAACAACACTGAGTAAAATAGCAACAACAACAATAACACGAGAGTATGGTAAGTAAATCAATACAAGAACTTCAGAACACAAAGAAACGAAAGAACAAGCTCACAGAGAAAGGCACAATATGGAATAATGGTCTCAACAATAATATCTCAACAAGGGGAGATATAATGTACAACAATGATTCCACATAGGTACAACTTGACGATAAGAGATATAGCATGACTCAATGATTTCAAATAAGGATAAGTAAAAAATAAAAGGGATAACAAAACTTCAATTAAGGTTAAGCAAATATAGAAAAGAAAACATACTTCAATTAGGTTTAGCAATTACGGAAAGACAACATGCAAATAAAAGAGGCAACAACTTTAGTTAAGGCACATAAGAGTCTAATTGGCAATAAGGGTAGAACATGAATCAATTAATTCCAAATAAGACACGTAAGGGTGAATATAGTAAATGGAGGATTTAACATGATAAGACAACTTTATTTTTTAATGGACATAAGAACCTCAGATCCTAAGATGGTCAAATTCCCACAAATAAGCCCTAGTGCGTACTCGTCACTTCACGTACACAATCTTCACATGACACAATTAGCACAAGTAACTCAAATCCTAAGGGGTAGTTCCCCCACACAAGGTTAGGCAAGATACTTACCTCAAAGAAGCTAGACTGATACTCTACAGTGACCTTCTTGTGTGAAACAACCTCCCAACGGCTTAAATCTAGCCAAAATAACTTCAAATTATAAATAAAACTCGTAGGAAACAATTCCGGATAATAAAACTTTGATCTTTAATTAAAACTAAAAAGTCAACCCAAAAGTCAAACCCGAACCCGCATCTCGAAATCCAACAAAATTTGCAAAATCCACAAAATTCAAACACCCATTCAATAACGAGTCCAACCATACAAGAATTACCAAATTCCGATATCAAATCACCCTTCAAATCCTCATTTTACATTATTGAAAGTTTTCCCAAATTTTCTCATTATTTCCATTCAAATCACTAATTTAATGTTAGAAATATAGATGTAATTGTGAAATATAATCAAATCCGGGTAAAGAACACTTGCCCCAAGGAATTTCTTGAAAAAACTCACGAAAAATCGCTCAAATCCGAGGTCCCTAGCTCATAATATGCTAAAATACCTGAAACCTTCGAAATAGAGCACTTAAAGGTCTGTTCTAGGGGGTACCCTTAGTGAGCGCGGTCAAAACCTCGCGATCGCAATCACAAAAAATTTCCAGGACAATTTCACTCTATGTGATCGCGGCCATTTCCCCGCGACTGCGATGAACAAACTTCTATTAACACTCCCCAAACTCTTCCAGACAGTATGTAGTTTATTAGTCATAATGTTTAGTACAAAACTCCAAATGACCAATGGTTTGGTTTTCTGAAAGTTAAACACAATGTACAACAACTTTCATTTTTGGATCTTCTCCAAATTCTTTATAGATTGCAAGATATAAGAAAATCGGATAAGTGACAACAAAATTTTCCTCTCCGTGATCGCGAAAAGCCTTCCGCGATCACGATTCACAGGCTCATTCTCCCCATTTTACTCTTCGTGATCGCGCCCAATTCTACTTGATCGCAATGCACACTGCTGTAGCCAAAAACCAGTAACATAAATGGCCAAGAAATGGTCCGAAACCATCCCGAAACTCACCTGAGCCCCTCGGGACCCCGTCCTAACATACCAACAAGTCCCATAACATAACGCGGATCTTATCGAGGACTCAAATCACATCGAACAAAATCAAAACTATGAATCGAACTAAATGAACTTATGAACTTTCAACTTCTACTACTCACGATGAATCATATAAAATCAACCCAGAATGACGTCAAATTTTGCATGCAAGTCCCAAATGATATAACAAAGCTATTTCAACTCTCAGAATCACTATCCGAGCCTGATACCAACAAAGTCAACTCCCGGTCAAACCTCTCAACCTTCCAAACCTTCAACTTTTCAACTTTTGCCAAAATGCATCAAATCAACCTACGAACCTCCAAATTTAAATCCGGACATATGCCTAAGTCCAAAATCACCATATGAAGCTATTTGAATCATCAAATATAATTTCGGAGTTGTCTACACAAAAGTCAAACTCCGATCAAGCCTTTTTACTTAAGTTTCTAAAACAAGAATTGTTCTTCCAAATCAATCCTGAATCATCCGAAAACCGAACTCGATCACACACGCAAGTCATAATACATGATACACAACTACTCGAGACCTTAAACCACCGAACGGAACACTAATTCTTAAAATTTCGGTCTAGTCGTTACAGCCATTAAATGTCATTCTATAACTAACAATGCAGTAGAGTATGAGGATTTGATCGCAGGTCTCGAATTAGTAAGGGGGATAGGAGTAGAACAAATAGAATTGAAAAGCAATTCATAACTAGTGGTCAACCAAGTATAGGGGCTTACAAGGCATGAGACTCGCAGATTATGCAATTCCTAAATAGAGTTATTTCCCTCCTTGGTCATTTCTAGGAGTGGAAGGCCACTCAAATACTCTGAGAAGAATATGACGAAGTTGATGCCCTGGCCACGCTAGGGTCAGCTTCGAGCATTATTGAATCGGGTAAAAATTTGATGGTTCGTCTATTCTACTCCACCATAGATCAGCAACTGGATAAGGTAACCATAGCTCATCTGGTTTAGGAATAGCATGGAGAAATCATCGATTATTTACAAAATGAAACATTGCCAGAAGATAAGGAAAGATCTCAAAAGCATCGAAACAAGGCTACCAAATATTGCCTTGTATCAGATAATTTGTACCGTAGAACCTACAACGGTCCACTAGTCAAGTGTTTAAGCCTGAAGGATACCGATTATGTGATACGAGATGTTCACGAAGGAAACTGCAGAAACCATACGGGGCACTGATCCTTGGTTCAAATTTGTTAAGGGCCGGTAACATCTGGCCCAGATGAAACGAGATGCAATAGATTTTGTAAGAAAATATGAGAAATACCAACGGTTCCCTCGATAATGCACCAACCTGTGGAGTTATTCATTTAGTTCTAGCCATGTGGCCCTTCATGAAATAGGGGATGTATATTATGTGACCTCTATCACAAGCCTCATGAAAAGTAAGATTTCTCCTAGTCCTCACTAACTATTTCTCTAAATGGATAGAAGTAGGCACATTTGCTAGATCAGAGAAAACGAAGCCANCTAGGAATGGAAGGCCACTCAAATACTCTGAGAAGAATATGACGAAGTTGATGCCCTGGCACGCTAGGGTCAGCTTCGAGCATTATTGAATCGGGTAAAAATTCGATGGTTCATCTATTCTACTCCACCATAGATCATCAACTGGATAAGGTAACCATAGCTCATCTGGTTTAGGAATAGCATGGAGAAATCATCGATTATTTGCAAAATGAAACATTGCTAAAAGATAAGGAAAGATCTCAAAAGAACCGAAACAAGGCTACCAAATATTGCCTTGTATCAGATAATTTGTACCGTAGAACCTATAACGGTCCACTAGTCAAATGTTTAAGCCTGAAGGATACCGATTATGTGATACGAGATGTTCATGAAGGAAACTGCAGAAACCATATGGGGCACTGATCCTTGGTTCAAATTTGTTAAGGGCCGGTAACATCTGGCCCAGATGAAACGAGATGCAATAGATTTTGTAAGAAAATATGAGAAATACCAACGGTTCCCTCGATAATGCACCAACCTGTGGAGTTATTCATTTAGTTCTAGCCATGTGGCCCTTCATGAAATAGGGGATGTATATTATGTGACCTCTATCACAAGCCTCATGAAAAGTAAGATTTCTCCTAGTCCTCACTAACTATTTCTCTAAATGGATAGAAGTAGGCACATTTGCTAGATCAGAGAAAACGAAGCCATAAGCTTCATATGGAAGGATATTATCTGCAAATTCGGAGTACCGAAGGAAATAACCTGTGATAACGTGCCTCAGTTTGTCATATGAAAAAAAAAAGAATTCTACAAAGAATGTAATATCAAGAGGGATACCTCCATCATGTACCATCCCCAAACAAATGGACAAGCATAATCATCTAACAAGGTTTTGCTAAATTCGTTAAAAAGAGATTGGATATAGCTAAGGGGAATTTGTTGGATGAACTGCACGGAGTACTTAGGGCCTATAGAAAAACAACAATATATAGCACCAAGGAAATCCCCTTTTACCTAGTATACAGTGCAAAAACACTCATCTTGGTAGAAATAGGGGAACCTAGCCTAAGGTTTACTCATGCTACGAAAGAAGGCAACAACAAAACGATGGCTGCAGAATTAGATTTACTTGAAGGACGCCGAGAATTATCCATAGTCCGAATTATTTCCTAGAAGTAGAAGATCAAGAAATATTACAATAAAAAATAACATTCAACACTTCAAGACTGGGGGCTATGAACTTTGGAGTGTATTCTCAGCAACACAGGAACTGAGCGTAGGAAAACTCTGCTTCGACTAGAAAGGGCCATAAAAGATCATAGAAATGACAGGGAAAGAATCCTACAAGCTCGAAGAGATGGATGAAAATCCCATGAAATCAAATTGGAATGCATTCCACCTCAAACGGTTCTATTTCTATAATGGCGAAGGTTTTTATTTCCTTTCTTATGCACGCATTACAAACTATCTTTCTATAATGTCCCGATAGGTCATTTTGAGTACTAGCCTTTATTTCCATATTTGAGGCATCTATTACCTCCATTTAATATTTCTCAATTTGCATGCGCAGTCCCTATCTTGTTCTGGAAAGATATTATGTAAAACTTTGAAGAAAACATGATTTTTAGCTCTAAAAATAACTTCAGCTGACTACAGTCAACATTTTGTATAAACGATCCCGGATCAGTATTATGACGGTCCTGGCGGGTCTGTATCATAATTTTGGACTTGGACGTATGCCCGAAATTGAATTTGGAAGTCCCTAACTTGATTTGACTTGTTTTGCCGAAAGCTAGTAACTTGAAGGTTTAAAAACTTTCTAGATTTCACCGTAGGTCGACTTTATGGCTACCAGGCTCGAATTTTAGTTTCGGGACTAATTATAAGTTTGTTTTGTTATTTGAAACTTGTCTGCAAAATTTAATACAAATTTGAGTTGGTTTGATAGGATTTAGACGCTCGGTTGTGATTTTTGAAGTTCTTGTGTTTCTTGGAAAACTTTCATGCATTTTGATATCTGATTCATAGTTATAGATGTTATTTTGATATTTTAATTGCACGAGTGAGTTCATATGATGTTATTATAATTGTGTTCATAGTTGGTTTGGATTCCGAGGGGCTCAGGTGAGTTTCAGACGCATTTCAGATGAGTTTGCTTAGTGTATGCACTGCTGGCGCAATGTTCATTTCTGGTGTCTGATGTAGATCTCACATTTGCGAGGTCTGGATCGCATTTGCGAGCCTCGCTTTTGCGATCAAGACATCACATTTGCGAGCAGGGGCGTGGGCCGGGTGATCTTGCAATTGCGAGGAATAAGTTCGCATTTGCGAACAATCAGAGGTCGCATTTGCGATCTTAGAGTCGCATTTGCGACTTACTGTTCTGAGGGGTAACCTTCGTATTTGCGAAATTGGAAGAGTTCACAATTGTGAACCTTTTGTGGCATTTGCGACTTTTGGGCTTCTAAGACATGGTTCGCATTTGTGACCTTTGTCTCGCATTTGCGATTCTCGCAATTACGAACAAGACTTCGCAATTGCGACATTCACAGTTGGGTGAAAGATGAAAATTCGGACTTAACTCATTTTACACTATTTTTCAACCTAAACACTATAGAGGCGATTTTTCAAGAGACTTTGCTTCTCAAAATCATTGGTCTCCATTTATTTTTAATTACCCATTACTTTTCATGTATTTTCCACATCAAATCTAGGATTTTCATGGTAGAAATTAGGGATTTGGGTAGAAATTATGGATTTTGTAAAACTTGAGATTTAGACCTCAAATTAAGGTTGGAATTCAAAACAAATCATATAATTGGGCTCAGGGTGAATGGATAATCATGTTTTGGTCCGAACCTCGAGTTTTGACCAGGCGAACTCGGGGCTAACTTTTGTTGACTTTTTCCAAGATCATTAAATATTGCATCTTTTCACCTGTGGGTAGTTTCTAAAGCATATTTTGAATTATTTGAACTTTATTTGGATAGATTTAATTGGTTTGGAGGCTAATTCTAAAGGAAAGGTTGCGGTTGTGCCTTGATTTGGTTGTGAAGCAAGGTAAGTACCACGGTTGTGCCTTGATTTGATTGAGTTCTCAGGTCAATTTAATCACTTGATTTATCTAATTTATTGATTAATAGGCTTTACTATGCTCACGAAGTTCTTTCGATGCTTCGCTCGCCTATTCAAGCCAAATCAGTATTAGAATTAACAAAAATGCATATTCTCCGATGCCCAGATTCAGGAACTTACTCTATTCAATCTTATATGTAATCTATTGTTCCCACTTTCGAATTCAACTATGAATTCGTAGATAGTACTTGTGAGCACCTAACTTTTGACTATATTTGAATTTTTATCACCTTCTATTATGTAAATAGTTTTAGAAATTTTATATAT
>AWOL01S0323795.1:5696-16884 GCA_000715115.1 Nicotiana otophora | reverse complement strand
GGGGGGGGAGGTGTTAGGGAAGGAAAGGAAGGGAGAGGTAATGCATATTCCTCCTTGCTTCCTATGCTGGTTGGAAATTCCATATGGAAGAATGACTCTACTCCAAGCTTGAAATGAGTGGACTGGTGTAGGCTTAATCGTGAATGCAGACTCCCCCTGCTTATAGGTATGAGATCAATGACATAAATAAAAGAAAGGATCGATGCATCAGTGTGATCTCATGACCACAAATTAGCTCAATCTTATGTTGATGGCGCCTATTTCTTAGGGAAAAAGGCGTTACTTCTTCCTAACTCCTTCAAAAAGAATTGTAGTGTTTCTGGTTTTAAACTATGCGGGATGACACTTTCATATTGAGAAACTCTGTCCGGTGGCACTCGATCACAGAATCCATTGGAGATATTGAAGTGGTAATGTGGTAAACTCTGGAGAATTTCTTATATCCTAAAATCAGTACTTTACTATTAGTAATTGTAAATATGGTTGCCAAAAAATCTGATAATTGACGGGGCTTGAAACTTTACAGAACTCACTTTCAGTTATATCAGAATGAAGTTGATATGATGATTAGTAAAATTTGTTATGAAGGTTTATCTCATAGTTGCTTGTTGAAAATAGATTCTGATGTTGATTTTGTAGGTAGGCACATTGCAAGAACTCCAAAGACTTTATGATCAGCTCATCGAAAAAGCTGAAGACTGCCGGTTAGACAAATATGCCTCTTCTGATAAAGCCGGGAGGTACACACCTACAGAGTTTCCACCATTTGAATTGATGATTTGTAACTTGAAATTGGCTAAATGTACATTTGACTAGGAGCGTGATTGTTTCTGTTGCATTGTATTGATACATCACATCACTCTGGTAAATTTGCAGGAGTAGATGGTTATGGTCTCGTCTCATACCACAGTCGACATATGCCCCCGTCAAAGGATTATATCTTTATGGGGGAGTTGGGACAGGCAAAACTATGTTAATGGACCTGTTCTTCGACCAGTTGTAAGTGCCAAACTTATCTTACTGTTAGACGAGATGATTCATCTTGCCACATGCAGATGTTTGTATCTGCATTTATACGAGAACCAAAAAAAATGTTGTATCTTAATCTATGTTCATTTTATGTCAGGCCTGCCAGTTGGAGGAAAAAGAGAATCCATTTCCACGACTTCATGCTTAATGTTCACAGCCGATTACAGGTATGAACCTAATCTTTACTTTGTTTAATTTCAATCCGTTAATTATGCTGGGTCTGTGAAATGAGGAATTTTGATATCGTGCCATCTATTTAATTGCAGAAGCACAAGGGTGTGTCAGATCCCCTAGAAGTTGTGGCAGGAGAGATATCGGACGAGTCCATTTTGTTGTGTCTTGATGAATTCATGGTATGTCCGTATAGTATGGACCTCGGAACACTTTCTTTTTCCTTTCTATTCACTGTATGTTTAAGCTTCTACAAGAAGATTTTGGTTCCATGAAAGTTCTCTTGTTAATATAGGTGACTGATGTGGCTGATGCACTGATACTGAACCGCTTGTTTAGACAGTTATTTAACAACGGCGCTGTGAGTAATTCATTGTTCCGTACACTGTGTCTTTTAGTCCTATAACCCCTATGTAGGATTTCTATTGATCCTTCGTGGATACAAATGCAGATTCTTGTTGCTACTTCAAACCGTGCTCCCGATAACCTTTATGAAGGTGGACTGCAGAGGGATCTTTTCCTTCCTTTTATAGCTACTTTAAAGGTATTTCAAAAATGACATTCTTAATATGAAAATTGCTGCATTTCTATTAAAATGACCTGCGAAATTATATTGATGCAGGAAAGATGTGTAGCACGTGAAATTGGTTCAGCGGTGGACTACAGGAAGTTGACTTCGGTATAGTATTCAACTTTGTACAAGTTTATCTGGCAGTTATTTCTACTGTTCTTGCTAATCTATGCTCATGTTTTAATTCTATTTCCTATTTAATTTAATTTTAGGCCGAACAAGGCTTCTACTTTATTGGAAAAGATCTGTCGAGCCTTATTAAAAAGCATTTCCAAATGCTAGTTGGGGATGTTCAACCGGTTCCGCAAGAAGTGGAAGTTGTAATGGGAAGGAAATTACAGGTTTGTTGACTAAAGTTAGCTGTGCATTCGATTTGACGATGTAAAAGGTCTTACAACTAACTGGACTTAAACTGTCTTTTCTCTATGCTTAGGTTCCACTGGGTGCTAATGGATGTGCATATTTTTCATTTGAGGAACTCTGCGACCGGCCTCTTGGCGCAGCAGACTATTTTGGACTATGTAGTAAGTGATTTGTGGCTGTTTATTGGTCTTGTCGTTTCTTGTTTGTTTGCTTTAATTTAGCTGCCCTTTGCAATTATGCTTACGATTATGAGTTTGGAGTTTCGTGATAGCGCACTTCAGTGGAACACGATAATCATATCTCGAGGTTTTTTAACGGATCTTTTGTTTTATGTGTAACCAGAAAACTTTCATACGCTGGCTTTAGAAGGCGTACCGATTTTTGGGCTTCACAATAAAACTGCAGCATACCGTTTTGTAACCTTGGTTGATGTGAGTTCTCTTCTTCTTGATTAATTTGATCACTTCCTAACTTATATAATTTGTAATACATGTAGTATTTCGGGATCACATCTCATCTTTATGGATAAATAAGTGATTTTCCCCTATTTGACTTTCTTATCAGGTAATTTATGAAAATAGAGCTAGATTTCTATGCACAGCCGAGGGGACTCCAGTTGAACTTTTCGAAAGGATTGTGACAATATCCGATGCCCAACACGTGGCACCTAGAACATCTTCAAGGTCAAGGAAGAACGACGACTTTGACCTTTGTGTGGATAATGAATTGGGTTTTGCAAAAGATCGTACCATTAGTAGGTAAATTGCTTCATCTTATTTTTTCAGCTAAATAAATAATTTTGCAAGTCAGAGTGCTTTTCTAATCTACCCACTCAATCCGACTTTACTGTTATAGTAGGCGAAGTTTTGCGACTTTACTGTAATAGTTGGGTAAAGTACAATTATCTAATAATAATGTTATAGTCGGTAAATCCTCGTGCCGAGGGTCTACTTGAAACAACCTCTCTACATTCACTGTAGGGGTAAGGTCTGCATACTATCTACCGTCCCCAGACCCCATCCAGACCCAAGGGACTATATTGGGCTTGTTGTTGTTGTTGTTGTTGTAATGTTATAGTAGGTAATGTTCAATGACCATATATGAAATTAACTTGTGGTTTCAGCTTTCGTTCGCAATCACTTGTTACTTTCTACTAAATTGTTCAATAACCTGCAAAAATGTCAAATTTTCCCATTTAATGCAGGTTGACAGAGATAAACAGCAAAGAGTACTTACAACAACATGCCGAAATGTTGGCCAAGAAGCAGCTTCCAGCGGAAAATCGCGCAGAAAATGTAATGGAGGCATAATTGATAGGAATCCATACATTTTTCCCAACTCAGGGATTCATTCTTGCCTGTAAAATTGTGCAATAGCATATCATAAAAGTGAAGTTGATTAAGTTTTGAGTGGAAATGAGATGCACAAGTGTGATATATGGTAGTAGTTGTTTAGGTGGACTTGAGACATAATCTTTGATTATTTGTAATTACTTAGCTGATTGAGCCAACATCTTGAAATAAGAATGTATTCTCAAAAGCATTTCTTCTGTTGAAAAATACTGGTGTACTTGAATAATGTAGCTTTTATCTATCTATTCATTTTTATGTAAACCAAAAGGTACTACTTAGGGGTTAGCAAATTGGATTTGTTTCAAAATATTTGTTTTTTTTTATTTATATATTTGATACTTTAGAAGGAAAAAAAGTGTTTAGTGGGGTATTAATTAAGTGAAACATATAAGAGAAATGGTACTGTAGACAAATACTCTTATAATTAGGGTATTAAAGGTAGATAAATGTTCTTATGATTAGGGAATTAACAGCTAATTTGGATGGTTGTTACGTATTATTTCATAATGTATCATATTATATTGTATTGTATTGTTTTGATGTGACCTTTGGATAGATTGTATTGTTTGTTATTATTTCATGAACACACCAGCAATATAAAGAATAAACTTGTAAATATTACAACGAAAAAGTAGGGTACGAATTAGAATTATTATATAAAAAGATAGGATAAAAAATAATTATTTAATAATAAGGAAGAGTAAGATGAGAGAAAAAATAAGGTAACGATGCAACCACACAATATCGATTGTTACATAACGATAAATTTAACGGTACAATATAATAAAATTTAAGTAAAAATCAAAACTAAGTAAGTAAATAAGTTCCATCATGCTACTCTCTCGCGAACAAACACGACCCCTCCTAATTAGGAGTTAGGAAACCTACTAAGTATTTATTTTGTTATTGCTAATGTTAACTCCATAAATGGTCTACTTAGCCATAAAGTTTTAGGTAACGGTTTAATTTATCGTAAAAGAAAGGTACTAGGAACCCTTTTAAAAACCTTAATAACAGTTTATAAAGCTGTCTTCTTTTCACTTATTTCCCAGTTTAGAGATTTTTTAAAAGTTCTCTCACAAAATCTCCGGCGTCCAAAAGAGAGGGGAAAGCCCCCCTTTTTTTCTAAATGAATTAATGGTTTATGTACTTGTAACGACTTGACCGGTCATTTTGAGTTCATCGTTCGGCGGTTTGAGGCCTTGAGTAGCTCCACTTCAGGTATTATTACTTGTACGGGTGGTCGGAACTGAATTTCGGAAAGTTCAGAATTGATTTGGAAAGAAAATTCTAATTTCGGAAGCTTTAAGTTGGAGGAATTGACTAAGGTTTGACTTTTGAGTAAACGACCTCGGAATCAGGATTTGAAGATTCCAATAGGTTCGTATGATGATTTCAGACTTTGGCGTATGTTCAGATTGAGTATCGGATCACCCGAGAACATTTCGACGCTTATCATGGAAGGTTGGCATTTTGAAGGTTTAAGAATTTTCTAAGTTTGGTTTGAAGTGGGCTTTGGTGTTATTGATATCCCTTTGGGATTCTTAGCCTTGAAATGGGTTCGTATTGTGATTCATTACTTGTACGCAAAGGTTGGCGTCATTCCGGAATATTTTGGTATGGTTCAGATGTGTTCGTCGAAGTTTGAAAGTTAAAGAAGGATGTCGATTGTCGATTCGTAGTTTCGATTTTGTTTGGCGTGATTTGAGGCCTCTACTAAGTTCGTAATGTGTTTTGGGACGCGTTGGTATATCGGATTTTGGACTTAAGGAAACTGGAGGATTCTGGTTGCTGGTGCAACCGCTTCTGCGGAAGCTTCATCGCAGAAGCGAGGCAGTGGACCGCAGAAGCGGCTAAAAGGGAGTTGGGAAGAGGCTGCATGTGCGAAAGAATTCCCGCACCTACGTGACCGCAGAAGCGACCTAGGGGTCGCAGAAGCGGTAGGGAGTGAGGCAGGCTGGAGGCGCAGGTACGAAGTTTGTGCCGCACCTGCGAGACCGCAGAAGCGGATTCTTGGTCGCAGGTGCGACTCCGCAGAAGCGGAGTCTGGTCCACATATACAAAGGCAGGGGGCTGAAGGGGGACCGCAGGAGCGGTATTGTGGCTGCACCTGCGGAACCGCAGAAGCAGTCAAGTGGCCGCAGATGCGAGTGGTCGTTGGGCAGTGTGTTCTTTTAAGAACGGGATTTGGCCTATTTTCTTCCATTTTCACTTGGTTGGGGTGATTTATTCATCAAGCAACACAAGGTAAGTGACTCCCACCTATTACAAGTTAAATACATGGTTTGTATATGGATTTAAACATGAAAATTTGTAGAAACTTGAGATTTTGGTAGAAAACCTAGAATTTGGTATTTTTAGATTTTGACCACGAAATTGGACATGTAATTTGGAATAAGTTATATATATTAGTTCGTGGTGTTATAGGTAAATTTTATCTTCGAAAATTTTCGAAATCGGGGCACGTGGGCCCGAGGGTTGATTTTATCAAGTTTTCGAACGAAGTTGGGAATTATTTAAATTGATTAATTATGAGTATTAGAGTATATTTTGATTAGTTTGCACCTTGTTTGACTAGTTTTGGATCGACTGGCATCAGTTTGAGGTATTAGAGAGGCTTTGGAGTTGGTTATGTAACTTCGGAACGAGGTAAGTCTCATGTCTAACCCTGTGAGGGAAAAACTATCCCCAGGTAATATTTATTGTTATGTGCAACTAGTAATGGGTGCTACGTACGCACGAGGTGACGAGAGTCCGTACGTAACTACAACACGTTGATGTCCGGGTAGACTTAGGATCTTATCATGTATTATTTGAATTATTTGAACTCATTATGCTGGCTTAATTAATTGAAGTTATAATTGAAATCGCTTTAGTAATAAATATATGTATACTAGGCCGAACCTTAACACTTTGAGTTGTGGGTGAGTTATTTGAGAAACGGTAAAGATTATATCCATTTTGTACTCATGTATGGTATTGTAAACATGTGTCTCATAATTCGTTAACTTCCTTCCTTTTCTTGTGGAGCGGGCCGAACACCTTGGCAGTATATAGATGCATCTATGGTTCGTGACGCTCGACCCTCGACAGTGTACACATTATTCTAGATCGGACTGAATGACCTCGACAAAATCGTGCGTTATATCGCTAGTAGACCGAATATTCACGAGCTAAACTTTCCACTGATGCCCGACATTTTATATGGTATTCCTTACTTATTTGATAATGACACTTGACAATTTTTGCCGAGCTGTTAAGGTAGATTACAAGATTTAGAAATTTCTGCCTTGAAAGAGGAATTTGGAAGATTATGTAACTTATAGATTTACCCCATCATTGCAGTATGCCTCATATCTGCTTATGTTTTATTACATTATTTTATTGGACCTTTAGTAAGTGTCGATGTCGACCCCTCATCACTACTTATCCGGGGTTAGGCTCGATATTTACTGGGTACGCGTTGATTTACGTACTCATGCTGCACTTCTGCACTAAATGCGCAGGATCTGACAAGTTCATTTGATGATCACCTTGGCGCGTAGGCGCCCCTGTTGAGGAGACTTTATGTGAGCTGCATTCCAGGCTACGCATCGCAGTCCACCGAGTCTCCATTGTATTATTTATTTTATTCTGTCTTATTACATTCGGGATAGACATTGTATTATTATTGTACTCCTTAGAAAATGCTCATGCACTTGTGACAACGAATTTTGGGGGTTCCTACTGGTTGTTCGTTATTGTAGTTCACGTAGTTATTATTATTTTACCCTATAAATTCCATTTTTTCATTATTTAAGGGACAAAGATTATGATTTTGAAAGTAATAACATGAGTAAATGCATTGATAAATCAACGTTGGCTTATCTGACAGCGGCGTTAGGCGCCATCACGACCTATAGTGGATTTTGGATCGTGACAGTACTTAAGTGTAAAAAATATTTACACAATCAAATTACTTATAAAATATTTAGAGTATAGTTCTATAAAAATCATAGATTAGTAAGCTGATAAAAACAATATCTTACATGCTATAATAGGTTAATTGCACTGATCATATAAAAAATAATTACACTGTGCCACTTCAATTCATTCTGTGTAATAAATAATTACACGACATTGACGATATTTGGAGTACTAGGCAGGACGAACATAGAGCGTTGATAACGAGTTCAATTGAATCAATAACTTTTGATCCGGAGTAAAAATTCGTTAAAATTATAAAAATAGTAGATATGAACCCATAAATTTTAAAATATAATGAATTCAATGCTAAAACTTTAAAAATCGAACCCATAAAGTTTAAATCCTGGATCCATCTCTACAGTGGGTGCCATTTGTGCATGAGTTGTATTAATTATATTAAATTTGTGTTGTATTAATTATATCGCTGGCTTTATATAGCCTAAGTGTAGTATATAGAAAGTTGAGCCTAATAATAGCTTAGAGAGAATCTAGGATACAGATAAATCAACGTGAAAACAATCCTAAATAAAAGAAAAATGATAAACACTAAACATATACGGAAAACACAAAATAATATCAAAGAGTCTCCGTTTGTCATTTTGCCTTGTTTGCCGAGGCGGAGCTACCCGATCGATTACGGATTCGACTGATCTTAGTCGTTTTGATTCAAATTATGTATTTGTCTTACGAAATTTATTGAATATGTAAGAATTATTAATTTAGAACTCAATAACTGAAAAGACTAAAACATCGAATCCATAAACTCTAAATTCTGACTTCGCATCCGCTTATATGAATTGTTGCTCTCTATTAAGCAAAGTAACAACATTTTTATACGTTTGTTCTCTAACAGTAGTAGGCATGTCCAGATGTAACTCTTCATTAAATGTATATTGACTATCTATTTCTCCTATTATTTCAACATAAACAATAGGAATTAACATTACTTTCACGATACGAACAAAATCATATACGAATTTGAAAACAATTTTACTTGTACTTTTATTTATACTCTAATTATAACCTTCTATAGCCCAAAAAAATAAAATTATGACATATTTAAAATAACATGTTCTAGGGTATATTATTATTATAATAATGTTCGCATTTGACCAGGCTTTTTGGACGTTCCATAATTAAACCGACAATCCCCATTCCACCTAAAATTCACAGAATTAGTTGATAATTAGAATAGATTCGTAGACCAGGTCGACTAATTCATTTTAAATTTTAAATATTTCTATAGGGTCACTCTTTTTGATCGGGAGCGGGGTGGGCAATTTATGTTGGTGATGTTGTCTGCAGCAGCGCCTCTGGAGTCGGCCCCCGTTCTGGAGCCAACTTTCACTGAGCACAACAAAATAAAGAGGAATTTGTATCATTTCAAGTCCCTATTCTTATCGAAGAGAAGGAAAGAGAGAACCTGAAATGTCCCTACTCGAACAAGAAGAGATCGCGCTTGACTGACCGATTTCATTGACGACGCGTTTCATACTAGGTGGTGTTTCAGTAATTATGAGTGGCATGTAAAGTCTTGGTAGCCTTTAATCACTTTTGCTTACATCATAAATTTCAAAATTCTTAAAGCTACACAATGTTATACCATATTTAAAATTACAAATTTCAAAAAAATTAATTTCTTCCTTAAAATCATGTTTAATCAAACTATGACTAAGGAAGTAATAAAAGAAATGGAGAGGGGTATACTCTAAGTTGAATTACCTGTTTATCCTAATTCTTTTGCTGACATTTTCTAGATGTCCTACGTTATTTTCAACATTATTTAACATATCTATGTTGTACACGTTAACATTCTTAAATCATATTAAAATCTTGCCGCCTGCTTAGCTCAACCATTAGTCCTACATTTCCATTTGAACAATTCTTTATGTAAAAAGTCATTAAATGTCTTTCCAACACAATATATTTATACACAAAACCAAAAATAATTCATATAAGCAGCTAATTGGAGTAGCTAAAGAAGGTTCTTGTGTTTTTCTTAAGTGGGGTTGAAAAAAGAAAGGATTTTTAAGCTTACCCAGATAAGTTTCTTGATTTTTCTCTTCGAGTAAAATTATGGCTTTCTGTTCTTTAATTCAAAGTTATAAACTTTTCAGATTATGGGTTTTTCTTAGACCCTTTTCTGTAATGTTATTTGTAGTTGTAATGGTAGGAGCTCTACTAATGGTACAAACAAAAATTAAAGATTTGACACATAAAAATGGGACTTTTGTTCAGTTTAATGGCCAAGAGGAAGTTTCAGTGAAACAACAAGAACTAAAAAAGCTGCAAAATTGGTCTAGTGAAGGTCAAATTGTGTCAATAAGTAATAGTCCTGTAAATAAAAATGGAACTTTTGTTCAGTTTGATGGCCAAGAGGAAGTATTAGTGAAGAATCTTGAACCAAAAAAGCTAGAAAATTGGTCTAGTGAAGGTCAAAATGAGTTCATTAATAATAGTCCTTATCATAATTGGGAGTTATTTGCTGCTGATTATGAGGAAATGATGAAAACCCTTAAGATATTTGTGTATCCTGATGCTTTTACGAGCAACAAATCTTCACCTTTTTCAAGCATTTTTTTGCCCCTTAAAAATCCCTTTGATCCCAATTTGGGAAATTATTTTAGTGAGCACATGTTCAAGATTGCACTTTTGGGTAGTTCTTTAGTTACTCAGAATCCAAAAGAGGCTCATTTTTACTATATGCCTTTTTCTATTAACGTTATGCGTAATCACCCTCGCGTGCATTCTGCAGCCGCGATTGAAGATTTTGTTGCTAGTTATACTGATAGAGTTAGATCAGAGTTCAGCTTTTGGAGTGCATCTGGTGGTGCTGATCATTTTTATGTGTACTGTCATTCTATTGGTCGAGACGCTGCTTCTAAGCACCAAGAACTGCATCACAATGCAATTCAGGTTACTTGCTCGTCAAACTACTTTCAGAGGCTATACGTTGCCCATAAAGACATTGCCTTGCCCCAAGTTTGGCCTCGCCAACACGAGGAAGTGTTGAACCCTCCTGATGCGAGGTATGGTGTCATTTAACTGCATTGTCTTGCAATTTCTGTTGATAAGTTGTTTTTAACTGCTTGTTGTTGGTGTAAAGCTCTTTTGTAGACTGCTTTTATTAAGGTTTGCGTTGGACATTTTATCTTTCATTAGTCTTTATTGATTTTCAATTCGTCCCCCTAGTGGATTGATTTTCTCTGATACTTTATATTTGCTTGAGAAGTATAGATGAAGTATCGTCTGTGAAAGCAATGCTGCGTGCTTTGCGTGCTTTCTGGTTAGTGGGATGTCGAGTCACGTCATCTGGTTCCGACTAGTAACTGATTAATCGATTTGTTGTTTTTAAAAACTGAATCGGTGCTTCTATTGCTTACAAGAACATAACTTTGGCGCAGAAAATTTTCCTCCAGCTTTTCCAACTGTTTGCAATGTACTGTTGACAGACACACAAAAACTTACCTAATTCTTGCTGATATCAACTATTAGTGTTAGGAGTAAACTGCAAATGCACTCAATTAGGACTATATGCAAGTTGCGCTCCACTTGTTGGAATAGTGGTGGATTTGCCATCTTTCTTTTTTAATAATTGAAAACCAGTTGAGCAAAGACAAAAATATTTTCATGCTTTGTTGTTTGAGGTTTTACTCTTAGATGCATTTTGGATACCATAAAAGGGACATTCTTTGAGGATTAAGGAATAAGTAAGGATTTAGAATTCAGTGCTGCA
>AWOL01S0323691.1:6377-18916 GCA_000715115.1 Nicotiana otophora | reverse complement strand
GGGCTTGGCCCACTCGAAAAGCGGCACACGAAAATATGGTAATCGGGCGGAATTCTAGTGTTTTGGGCCATAAAACGCGACACAATGACGAACCGGTCATGGTGGGCCGGTGAATATGGTACCTTAGGTCATATGTGATGGCCCGGAAAAATGTTAGACGATCAGGGTCCGGTGGCTCGGGCCCACCCGGAAGGCATGGGCTATAGCACACGAAAATTTGGGAATCGGGCGGAATTCTAGTTTTTTGGCCGTAAAATGCAAAAACAACGAAGAACGGTCATGGCAGGGTAGTGACTATGGTTCCATAGGTCCTATTTGATGGCCCAAAAAAATTTTAGGCGATCCGGGTCAGAGGGGCCCGAGCCCATTCGGAAGGCGGCGTGGGCTATAGCACACGAAAATATGGGAATCGGGCAGAATTCTAATTGTTGGGTTGTAAAACGCAAACCAACGAGGAACGGTCATGGTGGGGCGGCGGCTATGGTTCCTTAGGTCGTATTCTATGGCCCAAAAGGTTTTTAGGTGATCCGGGGTCTCGGGCCCACTCAGAAGGCGTGGGCTATAGCATGCGAAAATATGAGAATCGGGCGGAATTCTAGTTTTTTGGTCGTAAAATGTAAAACACGATGTACGGTCATGGCGGGGCGGTGACTATGGTTCCTTTGGTCGTATTTGATGGCCCGGAAAAATTTAAGGCAATCCGGGTCCGGAGGTGCCCGGCCCACTTGGAAGGCGGCACACGAAAATATGGTAATCGGGCGGAATTCTAGTGTTTTGGCCGTAAAATGCAAAACAATGAGGAAATGTCATGTAAGGGAGGTGAATATGGTTTCTTAGGTCATATTTGATGGCCCGAAAATGTATTGGGCGATCGGGGTCCGGGGATCCCTGCCCACTCGGAAGGTGTGGGCTATAGCACACACAAATATGGGAATCCTAGCGGAATTCTAGTTTTTTCACCGTAAAACACAAAAGAACGAGGAAAGGTCATGGTGGAGTGGTGACTGTGGTTCCTTAGGTAGTATTCTATGGCACCAAAAAGATTTTAAGCGATCCGTGTCCGGGGGGCCCGGGCCTACTCAGAAGGTGTGGGCTATGGCACACGAAAATATGGGAATCGAGCGGAATTCTTGATTTTTGGCCGTAAAACACAAACAAAGAGGAACGGTTATGGTGAGGCGGTGACTATGGTTCTTTAGGTCGTATTTGATGGTCCGAAAAAATTTAAGGCGATCCGGGTCTGGAGGGGCCCGGCCCACTCGGAAGGCGGCACACGAAAATATGATAATCGAGCGAAATTCTAGTTTTTAGGCCATAAAACGCGAAACAATGAGGAACGGTCATGGTGGGGCGGTGACTATGGTTCCTTAGGTCATATTTGAAGGCCCAGATAAATTTTAGGCGATTGGGGTCCAGGGGGCCCGGGCGCACTCGAAAGGCGTGGCTATAGCACACGAAAATATGGGAATCGGGCGTAATTCTAGTTTTTAGCCGTAAAACACAAACAAACGAGGAACGGTCATGGAGGGGCGGTGACTATGGTTTCTTAGGTCGTATTTGATGGCCTGAAAAATTTTAGGCGATCCGGGTCCGGGGGCCCAGCCCACTGGGAAGGCATGGGCTATAAAATAAGAAAGTATGGGAATCGGGCAGAATTCTAGTGTTTTAGCCGTAAAACACAAAAAAAGAGGAATGGTCATGGCAGGGCGGTGCCTATGGTACCATAGGTCATATTTGATGGCCCGAAAAAATTTTAGGCGATCGGGGTCCGGGGGTCCGGGCCCACTCAGAAGGCGTGGGCTATTGCACACAAAAATATGGGAATCGGGCAGAATTCCAGTTTTTTGTCCTTAAAATGCAAAACATGAGAAACGGTCTTGGAGGGGCGGTGATTATGGTTCCTTAGGTCATATTTAATCGCCCGGAAAAATTTTAGGCGATCCGGGTCCGAGAGGCCCGAGCCCACTCGGAGGCATGGGCTATAGCACACGTAAATATGGGAATCGAGCGGAATTCTACTTTTTTGGCCGTAAAATGCAAAAACACGAGGAACGATCATGGCATGGCGGTGACTATGGTTCTTTAGGTCGTATTTGATGGCCCGAAAAATATTTAGGCGATCCGGGTCTGGGGGGTCCGAGTGGGCTATTGCACATGAAAATATGGGAATCGTGCGGAATTCTTGTTGTTTGGCTGTAAAACGCAAAAACAAAAACAGGAACGATCATGGAGGGGCATCAACAATGGTTCCTTAGGTCATATTTGATAGCCTGGAAAAACTTTTAGGCGATCGGGGTCCGGGGTGCCCGGACCCACGTGGGCTATAGCACTCGAAAATATGGGAATCAGGTGAAATTCTAGTTTTTTGGCCGTAAAACGCAAAACAAATGAGGAATGGTCATGGCGGGTGGTGACTATGGTTCTTTAGGTCGTATTTGATGGCCTAAAATATTTTAGGCGATCCGATTCCGGGGGCCCCAACCCAATCGGAAGGCGTGGGCATAGCACACGAAAAAATGGGAATCGGGCGGAATTCTAGTTTTTTATCCGTAAAATGCAAAAAAATAAGGAACGGTCATGACAGGGTGGTGACTATGGTTCTTTAGGTCGTATTTGATAGCCCAAAAATATTTTAGGTGATCCGGGGGCCCTGCCACAATGAAGGCGTGGGCTATAGTACACAAAAATATGGGAATCAGGCGGAATTCTTGTTTTTTGGTCCTAAAATGCAAAAGAAACATGGAACGGTCATGGAGGGGCTATGACTATGGTTTCTTAGGTCGTATTTGATAGACCAAAAAGTTTTTAGGCGATCGGGGTCCGGGATGCCTGGACCCACTCGGAAGGCGTGGGCTATATCACACGAAATTATGGGAATCGGGCGAAATTCTAGTTTTTGGGCCGTAAAATGCAAAAACACGAGGAACGGTCATGGCAGGGTGGTGACTATGGTACCTTAGGTATTATTTGATGGCCCAGAAAATCTTAGGGGATCGGGGTCCGAGGGGCCCAGGCCAACTCGGAATGCGTGGGTGCACACGAAAATATGGGAATCGGGCGAAATTCTAGTTTTTTGGCCGTACAACGCTAAAAATGAGGACCGGTCATGGAGGGGCAGTGACAATGGTTCCTTAGGTCCTATTTGATGGCCCGGAAACTTTTTAGGCGATCCGGGTCCGGGGGCCCGTGCCCACTCGGAAGGCGTGGGCTAGCACATGAAAATAAGGGAATCCGGCGGAATTCTAGTTGTTTTGCTATAAAGTGCAAACAAATGAGGAACGATCATGGCAGGGAGGTGACTAAGTTTCTATAGGTGTATTTGATGGCCCAAAATGTTTTTAGATGATCCGGGTCTGGGGGCCCTGCCCACTCGGAAGGCATGGGCTATACCACACGAAAATATTGGAATCGGGTCGAAATTCTAGTTTTTTGGCCGTAAAATGTAAAACATGAGGAACGATCATGGAAGGGTAGTGACAATGGTTCCTTAGGTCGTATTCGATAGCCCGGAAATATTTTAGGCGATCCGGGCCCTGGGGAGCGGACCCACTCGGAAGGCGTGGGCTATAGCACACGAAAATATGGGAATCAGACGAAATTCTAGTGTTTTGGCCGAAAAACACAAAATAAACGAGGAACGGTCATGGAAGGGCGGTGACTATAGTTAATTAGGTCATATTTGATGGCCCGGAAATATTTTAGGCGATCGGGGTCCGGGGGGCCCAGACCCACTCGGAAGGCACGAAAATATGGGAATCAAGCGGAATTCTAGTTTTTTGGCCGTAAAATGCAAAAAAACGAGGAACGATCATGGAGGGGCGGTGACTATGGTTCCTTAGGTCGTATTTGATGACCCGGAAATATTTTAGGCGATCCGGGTCCGGGGGGCCTGGGCCCACTCAGAAGGCGTGGGCTATAGCACACGAAAATATGGGAATCAGGCGAAATTCTAGTTTTTTAGCAATAAAACGCAAAATATCGAGGAACGGTCATAGTGGGGTGGTGACTATGGTTCTGTAGGTCGTATTTGATGGGCCGGAAAAATTTTAGGCGATCAAGGTCCGGACCCACTCATACGGCGTGGGCTATAACACACGAAAATATAGGAATCGGGCAAAATTCTATTTTTTTGGCTGTAAAACACAAAAGAACGAGGAACGGTCATGGCAGGGCAGTGACTATGGTTCCTTAGGTCCTATTTGATTGTCCAGAAAAATTTTAGGCGATCCGGGCCCATTCGGAAGGCATGGGCTATAGCACACAAAAATATGAGAATCGAGCGGAATTCTAGGTTTTTGGCCGTAAAACACAAAACAATGAGGAACGGTCATGGCGAGGTAGTAACTATGGTTCCTTAGGTCGTATTGGATGGCCCGGAAAAATTTTAGGCGATCCGCGTCCGGGGGACCTGCCCATTGGGAAGACGTGGGCTATAGCATACGAAAATATGGGAATCGGGCGGAATTCTAGTTTTTTGGTCGTAAAACGCAAAATAATGAGGAACGATCATGGAGGGGTAGTGACTTTGGTACCTTAGGTCTTATTTGATGGCCAGGAAAATTTTAGGCGATCGAGGTCCGGGTGGACCAGTCCCACTCGGAAGGCGTGGGCTATAGCACACGAAAATATGGGAATCGGGCGAAATTCTAGTTTTTTTGCTGTAAAACGCAAAATAACAAGGAACGATCACGGCAGGCCACTGACTATGGTTCCTTATGTCGTATTTGAATGCCCGAAAAAATTTTAGGCTATCCGGGTCCGCGGGTCCCGGACCCACTCGGAAGGCGTGGGCTATAGCATACGAAAATATGGGAATCGGGCAAAATTCTAGTTTTTTGGCCGTAAAATGCAACAAAATGAGGAACGGTCATGAGAGGGCGATGTCTATGGTTCTTTAGGTCATGATGTCCTAGAAATATTGTAGGCGATCCGGGTCCGGGGGGTCCTGCCCACTCAGAAGGCATGGGCTATAGCACACGAAAAAATGGGAATCATATGGACTTCTTGTTTTTGGCCGTAAAACGCAAAGAAATAAGGAACGGTCATGAGAGGGCAGTGTCTATGGTTCTTTAGGTCGTATTTGATGGCCCGAAAAAGTTTTAAGCGATCCGGGTCCGGGGGGTCCTGCCTACTCGGAAGGGGTGGGCTATAGCACACGAAAATATGAGAATCGAGCGAAATTCTAGTTTTTTAGCCATAAAACGCAAACAAACGAGGAACGGTCATAGCGGGGCAATGACTATGGTTCCTTAGGTCATATTTGATAGCCCAAAATTTTTTTAGGTTATTCGGGTCCGGGGGCCCGGACCCACTCGGAAGGCGTGGGCTATAGCACACGAAAATATGGAAATCAGGCGGAATTCTTATTTTTTGGCCGTAAAACGCAAAAAAAGAGGAACGGTCATGAGAGGGTGGTGTATATGGTTATTTAGGTCATATTGGATGGCCCGAAAAACTTTTAGGCAATCCGGGTCCGGGGGGCCCAGACCCACTCGGAAGGCGTGGGCGCACACGAAAATATGGGAAACGGGCGAAATTCTAGTTTTTTGGCCGCAAAACACTAACAAATGAGGAACGGTCATGGCGGGGCGGTGACTATGGTTCTTTAGCCTTATTTGATGGCCCGTAAATATTTTAGGCGATCCGGGTGCAAGGGCCCTGCCCATTGGGAAGGCGTGGGCTATATAGCATACGAAAATATGGAAATCGGCGGACTTCTAGTTTTTTGGTCGTAAAATGCAAAAAACGAGGAACGATCATGGAAGGGCAGTGACAATGATTTCTTAGTTTGTATTTGATAGTCCGAAAATATTTTAGGCGATCCGGGTCCTGGGGCGGACCCACTCGGAAGGCGTGGGCTATAGCACACAAAAATATGGGAATTAGGCGAAAGTCTAGTTTTTTGGCCGAAAAATGCAAAACAACGAGGAACGGTCATGGCGGGGCAGTTACTATGGTTAATTAGGTCGTATTGGATGGCCCGGAAATATTTTAGGCGATCGGGGTCCGGGGGGCCCGGACCCACTCGGAAGGCGTGGGCTATAGCACACGAAAATATGGGAATCAAGCGGAATTCTAGTTTTTTGGCCGTAAAAAGCAAAACAATGAGGAACGATCATGGAGGGGCGGTGACTATGGTTCCTTAGGTCGTATTTGGTGACCCGGAAATATTTTAGGCGATCCGGGTCCGGGGGGCCCAGGCCCACTCGGAAGGCGTGGGCTATAGCACACGAAAATATGGGAATCGGACGAAATTCTAGTTTTTTGGCCGTAAAACGCAAATAATCAAGGAACGGCCATAGCGGGGCAGTGATTATAGTTCTTTAAGTTGTATTTGATGGTTCGGAAAACTTTTAGGCGATCAAGGTCCGGACCCACTCATAAGGCATGGGTAGCACACGAAAATATGGGAATCGGGCAGAATTCTATTTTTTTGGCTGTAAAACACAAAAGGAAGAGGAACGGTCATGGCAGGGCAGTGGCTATGGTTCCTTAGGTCCTATTTGATGGCCCGGAAAAATTTTAGGCGATCCGGTGGATCCGGGCCCAATCGGAAGGCGTGGGCTATAGCACACGAAAATATGAGAATCGAGCAGAATTCTATGTTTTTGGCCATAAAACACAAAACAATGAGGAACGGTCATGGCGGGGAAGTAACTATGGTTCCTTTGGTCGTATTTGATGGCCCGGAAAAATTTTAGGCGATCCGCATCCGGGGCCCTGCCCATTGGGAAGACGTGGGCTATAACATACGAAAATATGGGAATCGGGCGGACTTCTAGTTTTTTGGCCGTAAAACGCAAAATAATGTGGAACGCTCAGGGCAGGGCAGTGACTTTGGTACCTTAGGTCTTATTTGATGGCCCGGAAAATTTTAGGCGATCGAGGTCCGGGTGGCCCAGTCCTACTCGGAAGGCGTGGGCTATAGCACACGAAAATATGGGAATCAAGCGAAAGTCTAGTTTTTTGGCCGAAAAACTCAAAACAACGAGGAACGGTCATGGCAGGGCAGTGACTATGGTTAATTAGGTCGTATTGGATGGCCCGGAAAATTTTTAGGCGATCGGGGTCCGGGGGGCCCGGACCCACTCGGAAGGCGTGGGCTATAGCACACGCAAATATGGGAATCAAGCGAAATTCTAGTTTTTTGGCCGTAAAAAGCAAAAAAACGAGGAACGATCATGGAGGGGCGGTGACTATGGTTCCTTAGGTCGTATTTGGTGACCCAGAAATATTTTAGGCGATCCGGATCCGGGGGGGCCCAGGCCCACTCGGAAGGCGGGGGCTATAGCACACGAAAATATGGGAATCGGGCAAAATTCTAGTTTTTTGGTCGTAAAATGCAAAAAATCAAGGAACGGCCATAGCGGAGCAGTGACTATGTTTCTTTAAGTTTTATTGGATGGGCCGGAAAAATTTTAGGCGATCAAGGTCCGGACCCACTCATAAGGCGTGGGTAACACACGGAAATATGGGAATGGGGCAGAATTCTATTTTTTTGGCTGTAAAACACAAAAGGACGAGGAACGGTCATGGAAGGGAAGTGGCTATGGTTCCTTAGGTCCTATTTGATGGCCCGGAAAAATTTTAGGCGAACCGGTGGATCTGGGCCCACTCGGAAGGCGTGGGCTATGGCACACGAAAATATGAGAATCGAGCAGAATTCTATTTTTTTGGCCGTAAAACACAAAACAATGAGGAACGTTCATGGCGCGGAAGTAACTATGGTTCCTTTGGTCGTCTTTGATGGCCCGGAAAAATTTTAGGTGATCCGGGTCCGGGGGCCCTGTCCATTGGGAAGACGTGGGCTATAGCACACTAATATATGGGAATCGGGCGGAATTCTAGTTTTCTGGCCGTAAAACGCAAAATAATGAGGAAAGATCATGGCGGGGCAGTGCCTTTGGTACCTTAGGTCTTATTTGATGGCCCGAAAAATTTTAGGCGATCGAGATCCGGGTGGCCCAGTCTTACTTGGAAGGCGTGGGCTATAGCACACGAAAATATGGGAATCAAGCGAAATTCTAGTTTTTTGGCCGTAAAACACAAGATAACGAGGAACGTTCATGGTGGGCTGCTAACTATGGTTACTTAGGTCGTATTTGAAGGCCCGAAAAAATTTTAGGCTATCCGGGTCCGCGGGTCCCGGACCCACTCGGAAGGCATTGGCTATAGTATACGAAAATATGGGAATAGGGCGGAATTTTAAATTTTTGGCCGTAAAATGCAACAAAATGAGGAACGGTCATGAGAGGGCGGTGTCTATGGTTCTTTAGGTCGTATTTGATGGACCAAAAAAGTTGTAGGCGATCCGGGTCCGGGGGGTCCTGCCCACTCAGAAGGCATGGGCTATATAGCACACGAAAAAATAGGAATCATGTGGACTTCTTGTTTTTGGCTGTAAAACACAAAAACACGAGGAACGGTCATGAGAGGGCGGCGTCTATGGTTCTTTAGGTCGTATTTGATGGCCAAAAAAAAAAAGTTTTAGGCAATCCGGGTCCGGGGGGTCCTGCCCACTCGGAAGGGGTGTGCTATAGCACACGAAAATATGAGAATCGAGCGAAATTCTAGTTGTTTAGCCATAAAACGCAAACAAACGAGGAAAGGTCATGGCGGGGCAGTGACTATGGTTCCTTAGGTCATATTTGATAGACCGGAAATATTTTAGGCTATCCGGTTCCGGGGGCCCGGACCCACTTGGAAGGCGTGGGCTATAGCACACGAAAATATGAAAATCGGGCGAAATTCTAGTTTTTTGGCCGTAAAATGCAAAAAAAAGAGGAACGGTCATGAGAGGGTGGTGTCTATGGTTATTTATGTCGTATTTGATGGCCTGAAAACATTTTAGGCGATCCGGGTCCGGGGGGCCCAGACCCACTTGGAAGGCGTGGGCACACAAAAATATGGGAAACGGGCGGAATTCTAGTATTTTGGCCGCAAAACGCTAACAAATGAGGAACGGTCATGGTGGGGCAGTGACTATGGTTCATTAGGCCTTATTTGATGGCCCGGAAAAATTTTAGGCGATCCGGGTGCGAGGGCCCTGCCCATTGGGAAGGCGTATAGCATACGAAAATATGGGAATCGGGCGGACTTCTAGTTTTTTCTCCGTAAAACACAAAACAAATGAGGAACGATCATGGCGGGGCGGTGACTTTGGTACCTTAGGTCTTATTTGATGGCCCGAAAAATTTTAGGCTATCGAGGTCTGGGTAGCCCAGGTCCATTCGGAAGGCGTGGGCTATAGCACATGAAAATATGGGAATCGGGCGGAATTCTAGTTTTTTAGCCGTAAAACGCAAAAAACACGACGAAAGGTCAAGGCGAGGCGCCGAATATGGTTCCTTAGGTCCTATTTGATGGCCCGAAAAAGTTATAGGCTATCCGAGTCCGGGGGCCTGGACACACTCAGATGGCGTGGGCTATAGCACACGAAAATATGGGAATCGGGCGGAATTCTAGTTTTTTACCGTAAAACACAAAACAATGAGGAACGGTCATGAGAGTGCGGTGTCTATGGTTCTTTAGGTCGTATTTGATGGCCCGTACAAATGTTAGGCGGTCCGGGTCCGGGGGGTCCTGCCCACTCGGAAGGCGTGGGCTATAGCACACAAAAATATGGGAATCAGGCGAAATTCTTATTTTTGGCCGTAAAACACAAAAAAAGGAGGAACGGTCATGACAAGGCGGTGACTATGGTTCTTTAGGTTGTATTTGAAGGCCCGGAAAAATTTTAGGTGATCCGGGTCCAGAGGGCCCTGCCCACCCGGAAAGAGTGGGCTATAACACACGAAAATATGGAAATCAGGCGACATTCTTGTTTTGTGTTCGTAAAATGAAAACAAATAAGGAACGATCATGGAGGGGAGGCGAATATGGTTTCTTAGGTCGTATTTGATAGACCGAAAATTTTTTAGGCAATCGGGGTCCGGGGGGCCCGGACACACTCGGAAGGCGTGGGCTATATAGCACACGAAAATATGGGAATCAGGCAGAATTTTAGTTGTTTGGCCGTAAAATGCAAAAACACGAGGAACGGGCATGGCAGGGCGGTGACTATGGTTCCTTAGCTCGTATTTGATGGCCCAAAAAATGTTTAAAATATTCGGGTCCGGGCGGCCCTACCCACTAGTAAGGCGTGGTAGCACATGAAAATATGGGAATCGGGCAGAATTCTAGTTTTTTTGCTGTAAAACGCAAAACAATGAGGAACGGTCATGCGGGGCATTGACTTTGGTTATTTAGGTCATAATTGATGGTTCGTAAATATTTTAGGCGATCAGGGTCCGGAGGGCCCTGCCCAATTGGAAGGCATGGGCTATAGCACACGAAAATATGGGAATCAGGCGGAATTCTTGGTTTTTGGCCGTAAAATGCAAAAAAACGAGGAACGGTCATGGAGGGGCGGTGACTATGGTTTCTTAGGTCGTATTAGATAGACCTGAAAAATTTTAGGCGATCGGGATCCGGGGGGCCCGGACACACTCGAAAGGCGTGGGTTACAGCACACGAAAATATGGGAATCGGGCGGAATTCTAGTTCTTTGGCTGTAAAATGCAAAAACACGAGGAACGATCATGGGGGCCGGTAATTATGGTTCCTTAGGTCGTATATCATGGCCCGAAAAAGTTTTAGGCGATCGGGGTTCGGGGACCGAGGCCCCCTTGGAAGGTGTGGGCTATAGCACACGCAAATATGGGAATCTGACGGAATTATAATTCTTTGGCCGTAAAATGCAAAATTATGAGGAACGGTCATGGCAGGGCAGGGAATATGGTTCCTTAGATACTATATGATGTCCCGGAAATTTTAGGCGATGAGGGGGGCCCGAGCCCACTCGGATGGCGTGGGCTATAGCACATGAAAATATGGGATTCAGGCGAAATTCTATTTTTTTTGCCGTAAAATGCAAACAAACGAGGAACGGTGATGGCGGGGTAGTTACTATGGTTCTTTAGGTCGTATTTGATGGCCAGAAAATTTTTAGGCGATACGAGTCCGGGGGCCCCAGCCCACTCGGAAGGCGTGGACTATAGCACACGAAAATATGGGAATCGGGCGGAATTCTAGTTTTTTGTCGTAAAATGCAAACAATGAGGTGCGATCATGGCGGGGCGGTGACTATGGTTCCTTAGGTCCTATTTGATGGTCCAGAAAAATTTAGGCGATCCGTGTTCAGGGGGGCTGGACCCATTTGGAAGGCCTCCCGGACCCCGACCGCCTAAAAATATTCCGAGACATGAATTACGACCTAAGGAACCATAGTTACTGCCCCACCATGACCGTTCCTATTGCTTTGCGTTTTACGGATAAAATACTAGAATTCCGTCCGATTCCTATATTTTCATGTGCTATAGCCCACGCCTTCCGAGTGGTCCCAGGCCCCGCAGACCCGGATCGCCTAAAATTTCTTCGGGCCATAGAATACGACCTAAGCAACCATAGTCACCACCACACCATGACCGTTCCTCGTTCTTTTGCATTTTATGGCCAAAAAACTAGAACGATTCCCATATTTTCGTGTGCTATAGTCCACGCCTTCCGAGTGGGCCCGTCCCCTCAGACTCTGATCGCCTAAAAATTTTCCGGGACATCAAATACGACCTAAATAACACTATTCACCTCCCCGGCATGACCGTTCCTTGTTTAGTTGCATTTTACGGCCAAAAAACTACAATTCCGCCTGATTCTCATATTTTCGTGTGCTATAGCCCACGCTTTCCGGGGGGCACGGGCCCTCCGGACCCGGATTGCCTAAAATTTTTCTGGGCCTTCAAATAGGACCTAAGGAACCATAGGCACCGCTTCGCCATGACCGTTCCTCATTGTTTTGCGCTTTACGGCCAAAAAACTAGAATTCCACCCGATTCCTATATTTTCGTGTGCAATAGCCCACGCCTTCCGAGTGGGCCCGGCCCCCCAGACCTGATCGCCTAAAAATTTTCCAGGCCATCAAATACGACCTAAAAACCATATTCACCGCTCCGCCATGACCGTTCCTCATTTTTTTGCGTTTTAAAGCAAAAAAACTAGAATGCGGCCCGATTCTCATATTTTCGTGTGCTACAGCCCACGCCTTCCGGGTGGGCACGGGCCCCCCGGACCCGGATCGCTTAAAATTTTTCCGGGCCATCAAATAGGACCTAAGGAACAATAGTCACCACCCCGCCATGACCGTTCCTCATATTTTTGCATTTTACGGCAAACAAACTAGAATTTCGCACGATTCCCACATTTTCGTGTGCTATAGCCCACGTCTTCTGAGTGGGCCCAAGCCCCCCGGACCCCAACCGCCTAAAAATATTCCGGGACATGAAATATGACCTAAAGAATTATATTCACCGCCCCACCATGACGGTTCCTCGTTTATTTGCATTTTACGGCCAAAAAACAAGAATTTCGCCCGATTCTCATATTTGCGTGTGCATCGCCCACGCCTTCCGGGTGGGCCCGGGCCCTCCCGACCCGGTTAGCCTAAAATTTATTTGGGCTATCAAATAGGACCTAAGGAACATAGTCACCACCCCGCCATGACC
>AWOL01S0323690.1:2064-19634 GCA_000715115.1 Nicotiana otophora | reverse complement strand
ACCATAACCGTTCCTCGTTCTTTTGCGTTTTACGGCCCTAAAACTAGAATTCCGCACGATTCCCATATTTTCGTGTGCTATAGCCCACGCCTTCCAAGTGGGCCCGAGCCCCCCCGGACCCCGATCGCCTAAATAGTTTTTAGGCTATGAAATACGACCTAAGGAACCATATTCACTGCCCCACCATGACCGTTCCTTGTTCTTTTGCGTTTTACGGCCTAAAAATTACAATTCCGCCCGATTCCCATATTTTCGTGTGCTATACCCACGCCTTCCGAGTGGGCCCAGCCCCCAGACCCGGATCACCTAAAATTTTTCGGGCCATCAAACACGACCTAAAGAACCATATTCACCGCCCCGCTATGACCGTTCCTCCTTTTTGTGCGTTTTACGACCAAGAAACTAGAATTCTGCCCGATTCCCATATTTTTGTGTGGTATAGCCCACGCCTTCTGAGTGGGCCCGGCCCTCCGAACCCGGATCGCCTAAAATTTTTTCTGGCCATCAAATAGGACCTATGGAACCCTAGTCACCGCCCCTCTTTTACGGCAAAACAACTAGAATTCCGCCGATTTCCATATTTTTGTGTGCTATAGCCCACGCATTCCGAGTGGTCCCGGGCCCCGCAGGCCTGGATCGCTTAAAAATTTTCCGGGCCATCAAGTACGACCTAAAGAACCATATTCACTGCTCCACCATGACTGTTCCTCATCTTTTTGCATTTTACAGCCAAAAAACTAAAATTCCGCCCGATTCTCATATTTGCGTGTGATATAGCCCACCCCTTCCGGGTGGGCACAAGCCCTCCAGACCCGGATCACCTAAAATTTTTCGGGGCCATCAAATAGGACCTTAGGAACCATATTAACCGCTCCGCCATGACCGTTCCTCATTGTTTTGCGTTTTACGGCCCTAAAACTAGAATTCCGCACGATTCCCATATTTTCGTTTGCTATAGCCCACGCCTTCCAAGTGGCCCGAGCCCCCCGGACCCCGATCTCCTAAAAATTTTCCAAGCCATGACATACGACCTAAGGAACCATAGTCACTGCCCCACCATGACCGTTCCTCGTTCTTTTGCGTTTTACGGCCAAAAAACTAGAATTCCGCCTTATTCCTATATTTTCGTGTGCTATAGCACATGCCTTCCGAGTGGGCCCGTCCCCCAGACCCGGATCGCCTAAAAATTTTCAAGGCCATCAAATACGACCTAAAGAACCATAGTCACCATCCCACCATGACCGTTCCTCATTCTTTTTACATTTTACGGCCAAACAACTAGAATTCCGCACGATTCCCATATTTTCGTGTGCTATACCCCACGCCTTCCGAGTGGGCCCGAGCCCCCTGGACCCCGATCGCCTAAATATTTTCTGGGCCATGAAATACGACCTAAGGAACCATATTCACTGCCCCACCATGACCGTTCCTCGTTCTTTTGCGTTTTACGACCTAAAAACTACAATTCCGCCCGATTCCCATATTTTCGTGTGCTATACCCACGCCTTCCGAGTGGGTCCAGCCCCCAGACCCGGATCGCCTAAAATTTTTAGGGCCATCAAACACGACCTAAAGAACCATATTCACCGCCCTGCTATGACCGTTCCTCCTTTTTGTGCGTTTTACGACCAAAACAATAGAATTCCGCCCGATTCCCATATTTTCGTGTGCTATAGCCGACGCCTTCCGAGTGGGCCTGGTGCTCCGGACTCGGATCGCCTAATATTTTTTGGGCCATCAAATAGGACTTAAGGAACCATAGTCACTACCTCGCCATGACCGTTCCTCATTGTTTTGCATTTTAAGGCAAAAAAACTAGAATTCTGCATGATTCCCATATTTTTGTGTGCTATAGCCCACGCCTTCTGAGTGGGCCCGAGCCACCCGGACCCGGATCGCCTAAAAATTTTCTAGGCCATGCAATACGACCTAAAGGACCATCGTTACCGCCCCGCCTTGACTGTTCCTAGTTGTTTTGCATTTTACGGCCAAAACACTAGAATTGCACACGATTCCCATATTTTCGTGTGCTATAGCCCACATCTTCCGAGTGGTCCCGGGCCCTCCAGACCCGGATCGCCTAAAATATTTTTGGGCCATATAATACGACCTAAGGAACCATAGTGTCCTCCCCACCATGACCATTCCTCGTTCTTTTGTGTTTTACGGCCAAAAAAACTAGAATTCCGCCTGATTCCCATAGTTTCGTGTGCTATAGCCCACGCCTTTCGAGTGGACCCGGCTCCCAAACCCGGATTGCCTAAAAGATTTTCGGGCCATCACATATGACCTAAGGAACCATAGTCACCACCCCGCCATGATCGTTCCTCGTTTTTTGCATTTTACGGCCAAAAAAAGAATTCCATTGATTCCCATCTTTTCGTGTGCTATAGCCCACGCCTTCCGAGTGGTCCCGGGATTCGCAGATCCGGATCGCCTAAAATTGTTTCGTGAAATAGAATACGATGTAAGGAACCATAGGCACAACCCCACTATGACCGTTCCTCGTTCTTGTGTGTTTTACGGCAAAAACACTAGAATTCTGCTCGATTCCCATATTTTCGTGTGCTATAGCCCACGCCTTCCGAGTGGGCCCATCCCCCCAGACCCGGATCGCCTAAGAATTTTCCGGGACATCAAATATGACCTAAAGAACCATATTCAACGCTCTGCCATGACCGTTCCTCATTGTTTTGCGTTTAACGACCAAAAAACTAGAATTCCGCCCGATTCTCATATTTTCGTGTGCTATAGCCCACGCCTTCCGGGTGGGCACGGGCCCTCTAGACCTGGATCGCTTAAAATTTTTACGGTCCATCAAATATGACCTAAGGAACCATAGTCACCACCCTGCCATGACCGTTCCTCATAGTTTTGCATTTTACGGCCAAAACACTATAATTCTGCACGATTCCCATATTTTCGTGTGCTATAGCACACGCCTTCCGAGTGGGCCTAAGCCCCCCAGAACCGATCGCTTAAAAATTTTATGGGCCATGAAATACGACCTAAGGAACCATATTCACTGCCCCACCATGACCGTTCCTCGTTCTTTTGCATTTTACGGCCAAAAAACTAGAATTCCGCCTGATTCCCATATTTTCGTGCGCTATAGCCCACACCTTCCGAGTGGGCCCGGGCCCTCTGGACCCAGATCTCCAAAAATTATTTTGGTCCATCAAAAAATACCTAAGGAACCATAGTCACCACCTCTCCATGACCGTTCCTCATTTGTTTACGTTTTACGGCCAAAACATTAGAATTCCGCATGATTCCCATATTTTCGTGTGCTATAGCCCATGCCTTTTGAGTGGGCCCGAGACCCCCGAACCCCAACTGCCTAAAAATATTCCGGGACATGAAATACGACCTAAGGAACCATAGTCACTGTCCCACCATAATCGTTCCTCATTATTTTGCATTGTACAACCACACAACTAGAATTTCGCCCGTTTCTCATATTTTCGTGAGCATAGCCTTCCGGGTGGGCCCTAGCCCTCTGAACCCGGATTGCCTAAAATTTTTCGGGCCATCAAATAGGCCCTAAGGAACTATAGTTACTGCCCCGCAATGACCGTTCATCATTGTTTTGCGTTTTACGGCCAAAAAACTCGAATTTCGCACGATTCCCATATTTACATGTGCTATAGCCCACGCCTTCTTAGTGGGCCCGAGTCCCCCAGACCCCGATCGCCTAAAATTTTTTCGGGCCATGCAATACGACCTAAGGAACCATAGTTACTACCTCGCCTTGACCGTTCCTATTGTTTGTATTTTATAGCCAAAATACTAGAATTCCGCCCGATTCCCATATTTTCATGTGCTATAGCCCTCGCCTTCCGAGTGGTCCCGGGCCCCACAGACCCCGATCGCCTAAAATTTCTTCGGGCCATAGAATATGACCTAAGGAACCATAGTCACTGCCTCTCCATGACTGTTCCTCATTTGTTTGCGTTTTACGGCTAAAAAACTAGAATTCCACACGATTCCCATATTTTCGTGTGCTATAGCCCACGCCTTCCGAGTGGGCCCGTCTTCCCAGACACGGATCACCTAAATAATTTTCGGGCCATCAAATATGACCTAAAGAACACTATTCACCACTTCGCCATGACCGTTCCACGTTTATTTGCATTTTACGGCCAAAAAACTAGAATTTCGCCTGATTCTCATATTTTCGTGTGCTATCGCCCACCTCTTCCGGGTGGACACGGGCCCTCCGCACCCGGATCGCTTCAAATATTTCCAGGCTATCAAATAGGACCTGAGGAACCATAGTCACCACCCCGCCATGATAGTTCCTCATTTGTTTGCGTATTATGGCCAAAAAACTAGAATTCCGCACGATTCTTATATTTTCGTTTGCTATAGCCCACACCTTCTGAGTGGGCCAGAGCCCCCGGACCCCGATTGCCTAAAATTTTTCTGGGCCATGGCATACGACCTAAGGAACCATAGTCATGCCCCACCATGACCGTTCCTTGTTCTTTTGCATTTTACGGCTAAAAAACTAGAATTCTACCTAATTTATAGCCCACGCCTTACGAGTGGGCCCGGGCCCTCCGGACCCGGATAACCCAAATTTTTTCGGGCCATCAAATAGGACCTAAGGAACCATAGTCACCCCCTCGCCATGACTGTTCCTCATTTGTTTGCATTTTACGGCCTAAAAACTAGAATTTCGCACGATTTCCATATTTTCGTGTGCTATAGCCCAGTCTTCCAAGTGGGCCCGGCCGCCAGACCCGGATTGCCTAAAAATTTTACGGGCCATCAAATACGGCCTAAAGAACCATTTTCACTGCTCCGCCATGATCGTTCCCCATATTGTTGTGTTTTACGGCCAAAAAACTAGAATTCCGCCCTTTTCTCATATTTGCGTGAGCATAGCCCACGCCTTCCGGGTGGGCCCGGGCCCTCCGGACCAAGATAGCCTAAAATATTTCAGGCATTCAAATAGGACCTAAGGAACTATAGTCACTGCCCCGTCATGACCGTTCATGATTGTTTTGCATTTTACGGCCAAAAACCTAGAATTCCGCACGATGCTCATATTTTCATGTGCTATAGCCCACGCCATCTTAGTGGGCTTGAGCCCCCCGGACCCCGATCGCCTAAAATGTTTTCTGGGCCATGCAATACGACCTAAGGAACCATAGTTACCACCCTGCCTTGACCGTTCCTTTTGTTTTGCGATTTATAGCCAAAATACTAGAATTCTGCCCGATTCCCATATTTTCATGTGCTATAGCCCACGCCTTCCAAGTGGTCCCAGGCCCCGCAGACCCTGATCGCCTAATATTTCTTCGGGCCATAGAATACGACCTAAGGAACCATAGTCACTGCCTCGCCATGACCGTTCCTCATTTGTTTGCGTTTACTGCGAAAAACCTAGAATTCTATACGATTCCCATATTTTCGTGTGCTATAGCCCACGCCTTCTAAAGTGGGCCCGAGCCCCCCGAACCCCCACCGCCTAAAAATATTCCGGGACATGAAATACGACCTAAGGAACCATAGTCACTGCCCCACTATGGCAGGGCGGTGGCTATGGTTCCTTAGGTCGTATTTGATGGCCCGAAATTTTTTTTAGGCAATCTGGGTCCGGGGGCGCCGGACCCACTTGAAAGGTGTGGACTATAGCGCACGAAAATATGGCAATCAGGCAAAATTCTATTTTTTTGGCCGTAAAAAGCAAAAAAATGAGGAACGGTCATGGTGGGGCGGTGGCTATGGTTCCTTAGGTTGTATTTGATGGCCCGTAAAATTTTTAGGCAATCCGGTTTCGAGAGGCCCACTCGGAAGGCATGGAATGCACACGAAAATATGGGAATTGGGTGAAATTCTAGTTCTTTGGCCGTAAAATGCAAAACAACGAGGAACGGCCATGGCAGGGCGGTGACTATGGTTCCTTAGGTTGTATTTCATGGCCCGTAAAATTCTTAGGCAATCCAATTTTGGGAAACCCGAGCCCGCTCGGAAGGCGTGGGTTATAGCACACGAAAATATGGGAATCGGGCAAAATTCTAGTTTTTTGGCCGTAAAACGCAAAACAGTGAGGAATGGTCATGGCGGGGCGGTGACATTGGTGACTTAGGTCATATTGAATGGCCCGAAAAAATTTTGGCGATCGAGGTCCGGGTGGCCCGGGTCCACTCCGAAGGTGTGGGCATAACACACTAAAATATGGGAATCGGGCGGAATTCTAGTTTTTTGGCCGTAAAACACAAAAAAAGACGAACGGTCATGGCAGGCGGTGACAATGGTTCCTTAGATCATATTTGATGGCCTGGAAAAATTTTAGGCGATCCGGGTCACCGAGGTCTAACACACTCGAAAGGCGACAGGAATATATGGGAATCGGGCGAAACTTTAGTTTTTTGGTCGTAAAAAGCAAAACAATGAGGATCGGTCATGGCGGGGCGGTGACTATGGTTCCTTAGGTCGTATTTGATGGCCCGAAAACGTTTTAGGTGATTGGGGTCCGGGGGGCCTGGACCCACTCGGAAGGTGTGGGCTATAGCAAACGGAAATATGGTAATCGGGCGAACCTCTAGTTTTTTAACCGTAAAATTAAATAAACGAGGAACGGTCATGGTGGGGCGATGGCTATGGTTCCTTAGGTCGTATTTGATGGCCCTTACAATTTTTGGCGATCAGGGTCCGGGGGCGCCAGACCCCACTTGAAAGGTGTGGACAATAGCGCAAGAAAATATGGCAATTAGGCAAAATTCTATTTTTTGGCCGTAAAAAGCAAAAGAATGAGGAACGGTCATGGTGGGGCGGTGGCTATGGTTCCTTAGGTTGTATTTGATGGCCCGTAAAATTTTTAGGCAATCCGGTTTCGGGAGACCCGGGCCCACGCGGAAGGCGTGGGATGAACACGAAAATATGGGAATTGGACGAAATTCTAGTTTTTGGCCGTAAAATGCAAAAAGACAACGAACGGCCATGGCAGGGTGGTGACTATGGTTCCTTAGGTCGTATTTGATGGACCTTAAAATTTTTAAGCAATCCAATTTCGGGAGACCCGGGCCCACTCGGAAGGCGTGGGTTATAGCACACGAAAATATGGGAATCGGGCGAAATTCTAGTTCTTTGGCCGTAAAACGCAAAACGATGAGGAATGGTCATAGCGGGGCGGTGACATTGGTTCCTTAGGTCGTATTGGTTGGCCCGAAAACAATTTTTGCGATCGGGGTCCGAGGGGCCCGGGTCCACTCGGAAGGCATGGGCATAGCATACTAAAATATGGGAAACGGGCGGAATTCTAGTATTTTGGTCGTAAAATGCAAAAAAAGAGGAACGATCATGGAAGGTGTTGACTATGGTTCCTTAGATCGCATTTGATGGCCCGGAAAACTTTTAGGCCATCCGGGTCACCGAGCCCCAACACACTCGGAAGGCGACACGAAAATATGGGAATCAGGCGGAATTTTAGTTTTTTGGTCGTAAAAAGCAAAACAACGAGGAACGGTCATGGCGGGGCGGTGACTATGGTTCCTTAGGTCCTATTGGATGGCCCGAAAAGTTTTTAGGCAATTGATGTCCGGGAGGCCTGGACCCACTCGGAAGGTGTGGGCTATAGCACACGAAAATATGGTAATCGGGAGAAATTCTAGTTTTTTGGCCGTAAAAAGCAAATAAACGAGGCACGGTCATGGCAGGGCGGTGGCTATGGTTCCTTAGATCGTATTTGATGTCCCGAAAAAATTTTAAGTGATCCGGGTCACCGAGGCCCGGCACACTCGGAAGGCGACACGAAAATATGGGAATCGGGCGGAATTCTTGTTTTTTGGTCGCAAAAAGCAAAACAACAAGGAACGGTTATGGCGGGGCGGTGACTATGGTTCCTTAGGTCTTATGTGATGGCCCGGAAAAATTTTAGGCGATTGGGGCTCGTGTGGCCCGGACCCATTCGGAAGGCGTGGGCTATATAGCACACGAAAATATGGCAATCGGGCAAAATTCTAGTCTTTTGGCCGTACAATGCAAATACACGAGGTACGTTCATGCAGGGGTAGTGTCTATGGTTCCTTAGGTCGTATTTGATGGCTTGGAAAAATGTTAGGCGATCGGGGTCACATAGGCCGGGCAGACTCGGAAAGCGATACAAAAATATGGGAATCGGGCAAAATTCTAGTTTTTCGGTCGTAAAAAGCAAAACATTGAGGAACGGTCATAGCGGGGCCGTGACTATGGTTCCTTAGGTCGTATTTGATGGCCCGAAAACTTTTTAGGCGATCGGAGTCTGGGGGCCCGGACCCACTCGGAAGATGTGGGATGCACACGAAAATATGGGAATTGGGCGAAATTCTAGTTTTTTGGCTGTAAAAGGCAAAACAAATGAGGAACAGTCATGGAGGGGCAGTGGCTATGGTTCCTTAGGTCGTATTTGATAGCTCGAAAAAATTTTAGGAGATCGGGGTCCGGGGGGACCGGACCCACTTAGAAGGCGTGGGCTATGCGAAAATATGGGAATCACGTGGAATACTAGTGTTTTGGCCTTAAAACGCAAAACAATGAGGAATGGCCATGGCAGGGCGGTGACTATTGTTCCTTAGGTCGTATTTGATGGCCCGTAAACTTTTTAGGCTATACGGTTTCGGGAGACCCGGGGCCACTCGGAAGGCATGGGTTATAGCACACGCAAATATGGGAATCGAGCAAAATTCTAGTTTTTTGGCCGTAAAACACAACACAACGAGGAATGGTCATAGCGGGGCGGTGACTCTGGTTCCTTAGGTCATATTTGATGGCCCGAAAAAATTTTTGGCGATCGAGGTCCGGGCGGCCCGGGTCAGCTCGGAAGACGTGGGCATAGCACACTCAAATATGGGAATCGGGCAGAATTTTAGTTTTTTGGTCGTAAAAAGCAAAACAACGAGGAACAGTCATGGCGGGGAGGTGAATATGGTTCCTTAGGTCGTATTTGATGGCCCGAAAACATTTTAGGCGATTGGGTTCCAGGGGGCCTGGACCCACTCGGAAGGTGTGGGCTATAGCACACGAAAATATGGTAATCAGGGAAAATGCTAGTTGTTTGGCCGTAAAAAGTAAACAAATGAGGAACGGTCATGGAAGGGCGGTGGCTATGGTTCCCTAGGTCGTATTGGATGGCCTGAAAAATTTTTTAGGCGATCGGAGTCCAGGGGCGCCTGACCCACTTGAAAGGTGTGGACTATGGCATACGAAAATATGGCAATCAGGCGAAATGCTATTGTTTTGGCCGTAAAAAGCAAAAACATGAGGAACGGTCATGGTGGGGTGGTGGCTATGGTTCCTTAGGTCGTATTTGATGGCCCGGAAAATTTTTAGGCGATCCCGGACCCACTCGAAAGGTGTGGGCTATAGCACACGAAAATATGAGAATCAGGCGGAATTCTAATTGTTTGGCCGTAAAATGCAAAAAAAGAGGAACGGTCATGGAGGGCAGTGACTATGGTTCCTTAGATCGTATTTGATGGCCCAAAAAATCTTTAGGCGATCCGGGTCGAATAGGCCCAGCAGACTCGGAAGGCGATACGAAAATATGGGTATCTGGCGGAATTCTAGTTTTTTTTGTCGTAAAAAGCACAAATAGAGGAACGGTTATGGAGGGGCGGTGACTATGGTTCCTTAGGTCATATTTGATGGCCCAAAAAATTTTAGGCGATCGGGGTCCGTAAGGCCCGGGTCCACTTAGAAGGCGTGGCCTATAGCACACGAAAATATGGAAATCAGGCGGAATTCTAGTTTTTTGGCCGTAAATCATTAAACAAGATGACCGGTCATGGCGGGCGGTGACTATGGTTCCTTAGGTGGTATTGGATGGCCCAAACAACTTTTAGGCGATTCGGGTCACCGAGACCCGGCACACTCGGAAGGCGACACGAAAATATGGGAATCGGGCGGAATTCTAGTTTTTTGGTCGTAAAAAGCAAAACAACGAGAAAAGGTCATGGCGGGATGGTGACTATGGTTCCTTAGGTATTATTTGATGGCCCAAAAAACTTTTGGACGATCGGGGTTCGGGGGGCCTGGACCCACTCGGAAGGCGTGGGCTATAGCACACGAAAATATGGCAATCGGGCAAAATTCTAGTTTTTGGCCGTAAAAAACAAAAACACGAGGAATGGTCATGGCGGGGCGGTGGCTATGGTTCCTTAGATCGTATTTGATAGCCCGAAAATATTTTTGGCTATCGGGGTCTGGGGGACCTGCTCCACTCGGAAGGCGTGGGCTATAGCACACGAAAATATGGGAATCAGGCGGAATTCAAGTTTTTTGGCCGTAAAATGCAAAACAAAGAAGAACGGTCATAGCGGGCGATGACTATGGTTTCTTAGGTCGTATTTGGTGGCCTAAAAAAATTTAGGCGATCCGAGTCATTGAGGCCCGTCACACTCGGAAGGCGACACGAAAATATGGGAATCGGGCGGAATTCTAGTTGTTTGGTCGTAAAAAGTAAAACAACGAGGAACGGTCATGGCAGGGCGGTGGCTATGGTTCCTTAGGTTATATTTGATGGCCTGAAAAAATATTTAGGCGATCGGAGTCCAGGGGCGCCTGACCCACTTGAAAGGTGTGGACTATAGCATACGAAAATATGGCAATCAGGCGAAATTCTATTTGTTTGGCCGTAAAAAGCAAACCAAATGAGGAACAGTTATGGTGGGGCGGTGGCTATGGTTCCTTAGGTCGTATTTGATGGACCGAAAATTTTTTAGGCGATCTGGGTCCGGTCCCCCCGGACCCACTCGGAAGGTATGGGCTATAGCACATGCAAATATGGGAATCGGGCGGAATTCTAGTGTTTTTGCCGTAAAATGCAAAACAACGAGGAACTGCCAAGGAGGGGCGGTGACTATGGTTCTATAGGTTGTATTGGATGGCTCGGAAAATGTTTAGACTATCCGGGTCCTGTGGGCGCAGGCCCACTCGGAAGGCATGGGCTTTATCATATGAAAATATGGGAATCAGGCAGAATTTTAGATTTTTGGCCATAAAATGCAAAAAAAATGAGGAAAGGTCATGGAGGGCAGTGAATATGGTTCCTTAGGTCGTATATGATGGCCCGGAAAAAATTTAGGCGATTCGGGTCAGGGGGCCCGACCCACTCGGAAGGCGTGGGCTGTAGCACACGAAAATATGGGAATCGGGCGGAATTCTAGTTTTTTGGTCGTAAAACTCAAAAAAGAGGAACGGTCTTTTCAGAGTGGTTACTATGGTTCCTTATGTCTTATTGGATTGCCAGGAAAAATTTTAGGCAATCCGATTTCGGGGGACGCGGGCCCAATCAGAAGGCGTGGGCTATAGCACACGAAAATATGGGAATCAGACGAAATTCAAGGTTTTTGGTCGTAAAACGCACAAATCAAGGAACGGTAATGGCGGCGCAGTGAATATGGTTCCTCAAGTCGTAATTGATGGCCCGAAAAAAATTTTGGCGATCTAGGTCCGGGAGGCCTGAGTCCACTCGGAAGGCATGTGGTATAGCACATACAAATATGGGAATCAGGCAGAATTCTAATTTTTTGGCCGTAAAATACAAAAACAGAGGAACGGTCATGGAGGGCGGTGACTATGGTTCCTTAGATCATATTTGATGGCCCGGAAAATTTTTAGGCGATCCGGGTCACATAGGCCCAGCAGACTCGGAAGGCGATACGAAAATATGGGTATCTGGCGGAATTCTAGTTTTTTGGTCGTAAAAAGCAAAAATAGAGAAACGGTTATGGAGGGGCGGTGACTATGGTTCCTTAGGTCGTATTTGATGGCCCGAAAACATTTTAGGCGATCGGGGTCCGTAGGGCCCGGGTCCACTTAGAAGGCGTGGGCACACGAAAATATGGGAATCAGGCGGAATTCTAGTTTTTTGGCCGAAAATCATTAGACAAGATGAACGGTCATGGCGGGCGGTGAATATGGTACCTTAGGTGGTATTTTATGGCCCGAAAAAGTTTTAGGCGATTCGGGTCACCGAGGCCCGGCACACTCGGAAGGTGACACGAAAATATGGGAATCGGGTGGAATTCTAGTTTTTTGGTCGCAAAAAGCAAAACAATGAGGAACGGTCATGGCGGGATGGTGACTATGGTTCCTTAGGTATTATTTGATGGCCCGAAAAACTTTTGGGTGATCAGGGTTCGGGGGGCCCGGACCCACTCGGAAGGCGTGGGCTATAGCACACGAAAATATGGGAATCAGGCGAAATTCAAGTTTTTTGGCCGTAAAACGCAAAACAAAGAAGAACGGTCATAGAGGGCGATGACTATGGTTTCTTAGGTCGTATTTGGTGGCCTAATAAAATTTTAGGCGATCCGGGTCACTGAGGCTGTCACACTCGGAAGGCGACACGAAAATATGGGAATCGGGCGAAATTCTAGTCTTTTGGTCGTAAAAAGCAAAACAACGAGGAATGGTCATGGAGGGATGGTGACTATGGTTCCTTAGGTCATATTACATGGCCCGGAAAAATATTAGGCGATCGTGGTCTGGTGAGCCCGGATCCACTTGGAAGGCAAGGGCAATAGCACACGAAATTATGTCAATCGGCCAAAATTCTAGTTTTTTTGCTGTAAAAAGCAAGAAAACGAGGAACGCTCATGGAGGGGCGGTGGCTATGGTTCCTTAGGTCGTATTTGATGGACCGAAAAATTTTTAGGCGATCGGGGTCCGTGGGGCCCGGGTCCACTTATAAGACGTGGCCTATAGCACACGAAACTATGCCAATCAGGAGAAATTCTAGTTTTTTGGCCGTAAATCATTAAACAAGATGAACGGTCATGGCGGGCGGTGACTATGGTTCCTTAGGTGGTATTTGATGGCCCGAAAAGGTTGTAGGCGATTCGGGTCACCGAGGCCCGGCACACTCGGAAGGCGACACGAAAATATGGGAATCGGGCGGAATTCTAGTCTTTTTGTAGTAAAAAGCAAAACAACGAGGAACGGTCATGGCGGGGCGGTGAATATGGTTCCTTAGGTCTTATTTGATGGCCCGAAAAACTTTTAGGCGATCGGGGTTCGGGGGGCCCGGACCCACTCGGAAGGCGTGGGCTATAGCACAAGAAAATATGGCAATCGGTCAAAATTCTAGTTTTTGACCGTAAATGCAAAAACACGCGGAACGGTCATGGCGGGGTGGTGGCTATGGTTCCTTAGATCGTATTTGATGGCCCGTAAAAATTTGAGGCGATCGGGGTCCGGAAGGCCTGCTCCACTCGGAAGGCGTGGGCTATAGCACACGAAAATATGGGAATCAGGAGGAATTCAAGTTGTTTGGCCGTAAAACGCAAAACAAAGAAGAACGGTCATAGAAAGCAGTGACTATGGTTTCATAGGTCGTATTTGGTGGCCTGAAAAAAATTTAGGCAATCCGGGTCACAGAGGCCCGTCACACTTGGAAGGCGACACAAAAATATGGGAATAGGGCGGAATTCTAGTTTTTTGGTCGTAAAAAGCAAAACAACAAGGAACGGTCATGGAGGGATGGTGACTATGGTTCCTTAGGTCATATTTCATGGCCCGGAAAAATATTAGGCGATCGGGGTCTGGTGAGCCCGGATCCACTCGGAAGGCGTGGGCAATAGCACACGAAAGTATGTCAATCGGGCAAAATTCTAGTGTTTTGGCCGTAAAAAGCAAGAAAACGAGGAACGGTCATGGAGGGGCAGTGGATATGGTTCCTTAGGTCATATTTCATGGCCCGAAAAAATTTTAGGCGATCAGGGTCGGGGGGGCCCGGGTCCACTCAGAAGGCGTGTGCTATAGCACACGAAAATATGGGAATCAAGCAAAATTCTAGTTTTTTTATCGTAAAATACCAAGCAGAATGAACTGTCATGGCGGGCAGTGACTATGGTTCCTTAGGTTGTATTTAATGGCTCGAAAAAAAATTTCGCGATCCGGGTCACCGAGGCCCGGCACACTCGGAAGGCGACACAAAAATATGAGAATTGGGCGGAATTCTAGATTTTTGGGCGTAAAAAGCAAAACAACGAGGAACGGTCATGGCGAGGCGGTGACTATGGTTCCTTAGGTCTTATTTGATGGCACGAAAAACTTTTAGGCGATCGGGGTTCGGGTGGCCCGGACCCACTCGGAAGGCGTGGTCTATAGCACATGAAAATATGGAAATCGGGCAAAATTCTAGTTGTTTGGCCGTAAAATGCAAAACAATGAGGAACGGCTATGGCGGGGCGGTGATTATGGTTACGTAGGTCGTATTTGATAGCACGAAATACTTTTAGACTATCTGGGTCCGGGGGCGCGGGCCCACTCGGAAGGCATGGGCTATATCAGACTAAAATAAAGAATCAGGAGGAATTCTAGTTTTTTGGCCGTAAAATGCAAACAAATGAGGAACGGTCATGGCAGGGTGGTGGATATGGTTCCTTAGGTCGTATTTGATGGCCCGGAAAAATTTAGGCGATCGGGGTCCGGGGGGCTTGCTTCACTCGGAAGGCATGGGCTATAGCACACGAAAATATGGGAATCAGGCAGAATTTTAGTTTATTCGCCGTAAAACGCAAAACAAATAAGAACGGTCATAGCGGGTGGTGACTATAATTTCTTAGGTCGTATTTGGTGGCTCGGAAAATTTTTTGGCGATCCGGGTCACATAGGCCCGTCACACTCGAAAGGCAACACGACAATATGGGAATCGGGCGGAATTCTAGGTCGTATTTGACGGCGCAGAAAAATATTAGGCGATCGGCGTCCGATGGGCCCGGATCCACTCGGAAGGCGTGGGCAATAGCACACGAATGTTTGGTAATCGGGCGAAATTCTATTTTTTTGGCCGTAAAAAGCATGAAAACGAGGAACGGTCATGGCAGGGCGGTGGTTATAGTTCCTTAGGTCGTATTTGATGGCCCGAAAAATTTTTAGGCGATCGGGGTTCGAGGGCCCGGACCCACTCGGAAGGCGTGGGCTATAGCATACGAAAATATGGGAATTGGGCGAAATTCTAGTTGTTTGGCCGTAAAAGGCAAAACAACGAGGAACGGCTATGGCGGGGCGGTATTATGGTTACGTAGGTGGTATTTGATAGCTTGGAAAATTTTTAGTCTATCCGGGTCCGGGGGCACGAGCCCACTCGGATGGCGTGGGCTATAGCATACGAAAATATGGGAATCGGGCGGAATTCTAGGTTTTTGGCCGTAAAACGCAGAAAAAGAAGGAACGGTCATGGTGGGGCATTGACTATGGTTCCTTAGGTCGTATTTAATGGCGCGGAAAATTTTTAGTCAATCCAGTTTCGGGGGACCCGGGCCTACTCTAAAGGCGTGGCCAATAGCCCACGCCTTCCGAGTGGTCCCGGGCGCCCCGAACCCCGATTGCATAAAATTTTTCCAGTCCATCAAATACGATTTAAGGAACCATAGTCACCGCCCCGCCATGAGCGTTCCTCAGTTTTTGCATTTTTCGGCCAAAAATCTAGAATTCCGCCTGATTACCATATTTTCGTGTGCTATATAGCCCACGCCTTCCAAGTGGTCCCGGGAACCCCGAGCCCCGATCGCCTAAAATATTTCCCGTCCATCAAATACGACCTAAGGAACCATAGTCAACGCACCGTCATGATAGTTCCTCATTTGTTGCATTTTCCGGCCAAAGAACTAAAATTCTTCCCGATTCCCATATTTTCGTGTGGACTCACGCCTTCCGAGTGGGCCGGGGCCCCCGGACTGTGATAGCCTAAAATATTTTCGGGCCATCAAATATGACCTAAGGGACCATAGTCATCGCCCCGCCATGATCATTCCTGATTTTGTACGTTTTTCGGCCAATACACTAGAATTGTGCCCAATTCCCATATTTTCGTGTGCTATAGGCCACGCCTTTCGAGTGGTCCTGGGCCCCCGAACACCGATCACCTAAAATTTTTCCGGTCCATCAAATATGACCTAAGGAACCATAGTCACCGCCCCGCCCTGATCGTTCCTCATTGTTTTCAATTTTCGGCCAAAAAACTAGAATTCCGCCCGATTCCTAAATGTTCGTGTGCGCCCACGGCTTCCGAGTGGGCCGGGCCCCCTGGACTATGATAGCCTAAAATATTTTCGGGCCATCAAATATGACCTAAGGGACCATAGTCATCGCCCCGCCACGATCATTCCTCATTTTGAACGTTTTTCGGCCAAAACACAAGAATTGTGACCAATTCCCATATTTTCGTGTGCTATAGCCCACTCCTTTCAAGTGGTCCCGGGCCCCCGAACCCCGATCGCCTAAAATTTTTCCGGTCCATCAAATATGAACTAAGGAACCATAGTCACCGCCCCGCCCTGATCGTTCCTCATTGTTTTCATTTTTCGGCCAAAAAACTAGAATTTCGCCCGATTCCCATATTTTCGTGTGCGCCCACGCCTTCCGAGTGGGCCGGCACCCCCGGATTGTGATAGCCTAAAATGTTTTCGGGCCATCAAATATGACCTAAGGGACCATAGTCATCGGCCCGGCATGATCATTCCTCATTTTGTACGTTGTTCGGCCAAAAAACTAGAATTGCGCCCAATTCCCATATTTTCGTGTGCTATAGCCCACGCCTTTCGAGTGGTCCCGGGCCCCCAAACCTCGATCGCCTACAATTTTGCCGGTCCATCAAATACGATCTAAGGAACAATAGTCACCGCCCCGCCATGATCGTTCCTCAGCTTTTGCATTTTTCGGCCAAAACACTAGAATTCGACTTGATTACCATATTTTCGTGTGCAATAGCCCACGCCTTCCAAGTGGTCCCGAGATCCCCGGACCCCGATCGCCTAAAATTTTTCCGGTCCATCAAATACGACCTAAAAAACCATAGTCACCGCCCCGCCATGGTCGTTCCTCATTTGATGCATTTTTCGGCCAAAAAACTAGAATTTCGCCCGATTCCCATATTTTCGTGTTCGCCCACGCCTTCCGAGTGGGCCGGGCCCCCTGGACTGTGATAGCCTAAAATGTTTTCGGGCCATCAAATATGATCTAAGGGACCATAGTCATCGCCCCTCCATGATCATTCCTCATTTTGTACGTTTTTCGGGCAAAACACTAGGATTGCGCCCAATTCCCATATTTGCGTGTGCTATAGCCCACGCCTTTCGAGTGATCCCGAGCCCCCGAACCCCGATCGCCTAAAAGTTTTCCGGTCCATAAAATACGACCTAAGGAACCATAGTCACCGCCCCGCCATGATCGTTCCTCAATTTTTGCATTCTTCGGCAATAAAACTAGAATTCCGCCCGATTCCCATATTTTCGTGTGCTATAGTCCACGCCTTCCGAGTGGACCGGACCCCCCGGACTGGGATCGCCTAAAATATTTTGCGTCCATCAAATACGACCTAAGGAACCATAGTCACTGCCCTGCTATGATCGTTCCTTATGTTTTACGTTTTTCGGCCAAAAAACAAGAATTCTGCGCGATTCCCATATTTTCGTGTGCTATAGCCAACACCTTCCGAGTGGTCACGGCCCCATGGACCCAGATCGCCAAAAATTTTTTCGAGCCATCAAATACAAACTAAGGAACCATAGGCACCACCACGCCATGATCGTGCCTCATTTTTTGTGTTTGTCGGCCAAAAAACTAGAATTCCGCCC
>AWOL01S0323687.1:0-10189 GCA_000715115.1 Nicotiana otophora | reverse complement strand
AGTTGAAGGTATTGACCGTAATTTGACTTTTCTGTAGACGACTCCGAAATGGAGTTTTTTCGGATCCAGTAGCTCCGTATGGTATTTTTATCTTAGGAGCGTGTCCAGATGTTGATTTGGATGCCCGTAGGTCATTTCGGCTGGAATTAGCGAAAGTTAGACAATTGAAAGTTTGGAAGGTTGAGAAGTGTGACCTTCCAAACCTTCAATTTTCACATATACCATTTAACTTTCGCCCGGTCAAACTTCTCAACGATTCAAACCTTCAATTTTTTAACTTTTACCAATTCCATCCAAAATGACCTACGGGCATCCAAATCAACATCTCAACACACTCCTAAGACCAAAATCACCATACAGAACTACTGGAACCGGCAAAACTCCACATCGGAGTTGTTTACACAAAAGTCAAACTATGGTCAACAACGTCAACTCAAACTTCCAACCTTGGGACTAAGTATCCCATTTCACTCAGAAACTCACTCAAACCATAACCAAACACCCCCGGAAAGTCACATAACCACAATATAACATAGAGGAGGCAATAAATAGGGGAACGTAGCTAAAATACTCAAAACGACTGGCCGGGTCATTACAAAAACACTCAATAATCAACCAACATAACAAAGAGCATGGCATAATACCAAAGAGAAAACTAATAAGTGCAATATACAAAGGATAAGGTACACATGATAGGAAATTCAACATTCAAAGAGCCATCTCGCTCAAATATTCCAGCAAGGCCCCAAAAATTACCAATAACATGTAGGTAATCGAGAAGTCTCACATTTTAATATAGAATAAGAGAACAATACAAGAATTACACAAAGACATGAAATACAATACTTCTACCCTCATGCTTTAACCCATGGCAAATGCATATACACCGTACCACACATATATACCGTCCCCAACACATTTAGCATATATCAAGTAAACACTTACAACCTAATTCTTTCAATCAAGGGGAACTATAGTGCTTACCTCTTTCTGAATCTAAATCAACAATCCAACACCGCTTTTCTTTTAGCAGAAGCCTCCAAATATCTCGAATCTTGCCAATTATATTCAAATAAGTCAAAACAAGCTTTAGAAACTACCCTACTTTAAAAAAGGTTCGATCTTTAACATATTTGGAAAAGTCAACAAAAAGTTAACCTGGGTCCACTTGGTCAAAATCTGAAATCAAGACTAAATCCTGATTACCCATTTACCCGCGAGTGCAAATATGCGATTTGTTTTGAGATTCGACCTCAAATCGAGGTCTAAATCTCTAAAATATCAAATCCTAAATTTTGAGCAAAAATCCTATTTCTACTCTATGAAATCTTAGATTTAGGGATGAAATGTTATGGAAAGTAATGGAAATTAACCCAAAAAATATTTAAGTTACTAACCCTTGAAGTGGGAAAGCAAATCCTCTCCAAAATCGCCTCTATATGAAGTCTAGGTCTGGAAAATAGAATACAATGATTTAATTCTGAAATCCTTTATTTGTATTCCAGTTGCAGATGTCGCAATTGAGAACTTTGTTTGCAATTTCATAGCTCGCAAATGCAAATCATTGGTCGTAATTGTGAAATAGGCCCAGAGCCTCAGATGTTTCAAATGCGACACTCGCTTCACAATTGCGAGCGCTACAAAGGCGATCCTAGGTTCATAATTGAGAGGTGTAGCTTGCAATTGCGAACCTCACATTTGCAAGCAAATCATTGCAATTGCGATGACTGAAACACTAGCAATTCCAAGACTTGCCAAAATAGCTAAAACCAATCTGAAACTCACCCAAGCCCCTGGGGCTCTATTCCAAACACACACACACAAAAGTATATAAACCTCATATGAACTCGCTCTTAAGCTCAAATCATCAAAATAACATTAAAAATCAAGAATCATGTAGCAAAACTCAAAGATTTCCAAGTGTTCATAAGTTCAAATTTTAACTTTCAACAATAAGTGTTGAAACGGCGTCGGGTCATCCGAGACCCAAACCAAACATACGTACAACTCCAAAATTTTCATACAAACCTACCAGAATAATCAAAATACATATCCGAGGTCGTCTATCAAGAATATTGACTGTGGTCAACTCCAAAAACTTTAAAGTTCAAAATCAATTTTTCTTTATAAAAATATATTTAAAGTTTCTAGAAATAGAAACGAACCAAGCATACAAGTCATAAATCATCAAATAAAGTTATTCAAGGTCTCAAATCACATAACAGAAAGCTAGAACTCAAAACAATCTATTGGGTCACTACATTTAAATTGCTTAAGAGTGTGGTGGTACTATCTTGCATCACTGAGAAAATAAGGGTTATATAAGATGCATTTCCAATGAAGTCTATGGACGAATTAACTAGGTGCTACAGAAATTGTGCGACTGGTAACCATTAAGATTTAGATTTTGTTTTTAGACATGAAAAGGCCGATGAAAGTATTCCTTACAAAGTGATTGTATATTTGGAATCGCAATCATTTGATTACACAAATTAGAGATCACTAGTATGAAGGTCCTTACATTCTTGAGGTTCAGAGATCGAATTTTCTAGAGGCAGAACTATGTCTTTTGATGTAGGCAGTGATAGTGAGTTAATGACTATATAGTTGGGTCGTGTATTTGATATAAGTGAGTTGAGAAAATTAGAACTTTATAAGACACATGGTCAGCAATATTTAAAGTGGATAACATATGTCTAAGTGTAGTAAATTATATCTTAGAGAGGTCTTCTAGTTGAGAAGTATGATTTGGAGATTGTAGGTATTGTTTCTTTGTGTTGGAGCAGCAATAAGGTAAAGTAAGGACTTTAGATACCTAGAAATTAGGAGTATTTGATGCATTCACGTTCCACGAGTATAACGACCCAATCAGTTATTTTGTATATTTGAGTCATGTTTCCCCTTTTGAAGCTTTACATATGTTTATTTGTGATTATGTGACTCGCAGGGATGATTTGTTGGGTTTCAGGGAGGTTTGGATTGATTTGGAATACTTGGTTCCAAGTTTGGAAGCTTAAGTTATAAGAGTTGACCACTTTAAATATAGAATGGTGCTTCGATGGTTCCAATAGGTTCGTATGTTGATTTTGGAGTTAGGCATATGCACAGAATTGAACTCGGAAGTTTTTAGGATAAATTGGCTCTTTTTGCCGAAAGCTGGCAATATAAAGGTTTAGAATTTTCACATATTTGACCATGGATTGACTTTGTGGCTACAAGAACAGGATTTTAACTTCAAAACTTGGAATAAGTCCGTTCTGTCATTTGAAACTTGTGTGAAAAGTTTTGTGTCATTCCGAGTTGGTTTGGTAGGAATGAGACACTTGGTTGTGATTTTAGAAGTTCTTGAGTTTTATTGTGAATTCAATGTATTTTGGTGATCGATTCATGGCTCTGAATATTTTTTGGTGTTATGAGCTTGCGAGCAAGTTCGTGTGATGTTTATAGACTTGTGTGGATATTTGATGTGGAGCCCCGGGGATCGGGTGAGTTTCTGACTCGTTTCAGATCATTTTGGACTTGTTTCAGAGTTGCTAGTGTTGCGGGTACGTCAAATGCGAGCACCAGTTTGTATTTGCAATCACCGCATTTGCGATGGACCCGGTTGCAATTGCGAAGAAGGGATGGGGGCGGCAGGCTTCGCATTTGCTAAGACAACCTTGCAATTGCGAAGGGGGACCTGGGCAGGGGAGATCGCATTTACAATCATTTGGTCGATGTTGCGATGGAAGCTAACTTTGCATTTGCAGAGTTCCTGGTCACAATTGCGACATTGCTTGGGCTGGTCAGTCTTTGCATTTGCAATCTTTTGGTCACATTTGCGGAGGTTGCATTTGCGAACCTCTGGTCGCAAATGCGATATCTGCAATTGGGGTTTAGTAGGAATTTCGGGACTTAGACTCATTATTTTATATTTTGAGATTGTGAGCTAGATTTGAGGCAATATTTGAGATATTTTTCACCCACTTGGAATTTGTTTCTTACTCGGATTTGATTATTTTTCATTGGTTTCATCTTTGATTTAGCATTTAATTGATGAATACATGAGTGAAAATTGGGGGTTTTGACAAAACGTTTTTTAAAAAAAACAAAAATTGAGATTCAAGAGTCGATTTGGACTCGATTTTGAAAACTAATCATAAATTTAGACTCGTGGGTTATGGGTAGTCGAGATCTATCCCTCGACTCAGGTTTCGACCGAATGGGCCTCGGGTTGACTTTTGTTGACTTTTTGGAAATTGGGTAAAAATTTCACTTTATTAATTAGAATTATTTTCTTTTGCATTATTTGATATTTTTAGTGATTGTTTGCTATATTTGAGATGGACGGAGGTAAATTTTAAAGGAAAATATTTTTAGAGCATTAATTTAGCCTAATTGAGGTAAGTATCTTGCCTGACATTGTGTGGGAAAAATACCCCTTAGGATTTGGTCTAATTTACATATTTGTGTTGTGTGAAACAATATGTACACGAGGTGATGAGTGTGTACATGGGCGTATGTGTCGTTTATGATCGGATTAGGTCTTAGTCTATTAACATGCCTTGAATTAGGGTTGTTTGCTATATAAAACATGCTTTATTGTTGAATACTCCCCGCACTCTCGTGTTATTGTTATGTTCTTGTACACATTGTTGTTGATCTGGGAGCTTATATCTTGAAGTGACTTGGGCATTGTTTTTTTGTGATGTTGTGGCATATGTGAATATGTTGTGTAGGTTGATTACTATTGTATGAAGTATAAGGGTGGCGAGATATGCATGTGCGACATAAGGGAGGCATTTCATTATGATGTGCATGCGGCAAGATAAGAGTGGCTAAATATGTGCATACAATGACATAAGTGTGGCATTTCATTGATTATGCGCATGCAGTGACTTAAAGGTGGCTTTGTTGGTGATGTTATGTGATATTTTAGGGTGTTCCTTTGATGTTGTTCATGTGTTGGAACAGGGTTGATATTTTGATCACATTCTTGTTTCTTAAATGTTTCCGTCAGTGCTTTGTGAGTTGTGGGTTGATTTTGATATGCTATCATATGCCCCATTTCCATTTGATATTTTGTTGGAAAAGATGGATTAGTCTACATTGAGTTGTTGTTACACTCTCTACGAGGTTGTTGATATTTGTTCCGTTATGCACATTGTTGTTAGTTTTTTTAGTATTGTTTACAAGTTATTTGATTAGTGAGTATCATGTCTTGAACCTCGTCACTACTCTACCAAGGTTAGTGTTGATATTTATTAGATATCGAATGTGGTGTACTCATACTATGCTTCTGCACATTCTTTGTGCAAATCTAGGTACTTTGGATCAAGGATCATTAGGTGGTGTGCTAGAGCTTGTTGGAGACTTTGAGGTATTCCTATAGTTCCGTTTGCAGGCCTCAGAGCCCCCCTCTTACTTCATTTTCTACTCTTTATGTATCCCAAACACGTTTGTACTTTGGAGACTTGTTATTTATTTTATGTAGAGCTTATGACTCAGTATTACCGGGTTTTGCGATGATGAGTGTTGTGTCTTTGTTTGGTTGTGTTATGGCATTTCTCAGTTATTTTAATTTTTGAAGTTGTTATATTTTGATTGGAATCGTATGTGATAGGCTTGCTTAGTCTTAGAGACTAAGTGCCATCACGACCCCTTCGGCGGTATTTTGGGTCGTGACAATGAGGGTATATCAAGTTTGTGCAGCATGTGTGGTTGGAAAAACATGAAGGAAAATGAAACAAGATGTTGCTTCTCAGCACTTGAGTTGACACTGGTTAGATATCAAGAGTTGAGACACTGGGTTACTGGATATGGATGAGTAGGATCTAGAACGAGTTACTATGGACTTATGGAAGACTTGATACCTATTCTGGAAAGGTTTTGAATCAGTTTAGGTAAATACGAGTAGGCATATTGAGATTGTGAATTCTATGCCGGGTCAGATTTACTTATATTTTCTTCCATCGGATATGATTTGAGTGGCAGTCCACAATATGATTATGGTAATTGTGTCAGGCGCTTATGGGTTCACGAATTGGGTTAAGTTGGGGTACACTCCGCTGCGTGGTTGACAGTTGAAGCGGGATATACAAATGCTGAAAGACTTGTTGTGAAGGAATACTATGGAATCGGGGAGTTATTAGAGTGGCCAAATGATTTTCTATAAAGTTGACATAATTGCCCAATTGCTTGTATGATTCACAACCATGACATTTGAAGATTGATATGGAATTTTGTGGTGGTTGTTGAATGAGTAGCTTGTACTCTATAAGATAAAATTACTGGACTTGGAATTAGCACAATCAAACTTGGTTAAGGTCGATATGGAATGAAAATGCTTTGAGCCAGTTCAGAACAGGCAAAAGCTCTTTTCTAATAAGAGAAGTACATGACCTAGAGTCATGATGGATCGGCGTATGTCCTTGATGTTTTTTGTCATTTAAGGTATCATGGTATCGTGGAAGTAAGGTAAGACCAGATCAAGGCATTTTTATCGGTGCAGGTTAGGCAATTGTTTATTGTTTAATTAAGAGGTTACCTGAATGGAAAGTTTTCTATGGTTATAAGAGTATATGATATATCATGAGATTGTGCTATGGAAGTACATTTATGACTTGACAGATGTATTGAGATAGATATTGTGAACACATACAAAAGTCGGATATTGGAGGAAGTTTCGAATATTGAAGTTGAGTTCATAGGCTTATAAGCTAGGTTGAAGGAGGAGTCTTGTGTTAATGAAGCTAGTAATATGGAGGTGACATGTGACCACCGCGGGATGTGTGTAATGAGTTTATACAGCTATTCAATGATTTCAGAACGACCCTGAGGACATTCAAGGACGAACGCATGTTTAAGTGACGGAGAACGTAGCGACCCAACCAGTTATTTCGAGTTCTATCCCTCTCTCCTTGATTTGAGACTTGCTTAGTTTCCTTTGGTGATTTTTTACTTAAGGGTATAGTTGGTTCGGATCCTGAAGGGTTCAAGAGCATTTTGGAACACTTGAACTTGAATTAGAAGGCTTAAGCTGAGATGGTTGACCAAAGTTAATATTTTGGGTAAATGAGCTTAGATTCATGATTTGAAAGATTCAATAGATTATTTTGATGATTTTGGAATTTTATGTATGTTCAGATTAGGATCCGAGGGGATCGGGATCAATTTGGTACCGTTGCATGAAAGTTAGAAGTTTAAGATTTCAAAAGTTTGACTTGAGTCTTCATTTGTGTTGTGGAGTTTCGCTTCATATTTCAAGTCTTTAGATAAGTCCATATACGATATTTAGACTAGTCGAGATAATTGGACCGGGTCATAGGGTCCTAGGGTGAGCTTCAAGGTGTTCGGAGAAGGTCTCGAATAAAGAAGCTGCATCAGGTTATATGGGCGCATTTGGAGGGCTCGCCTTGTGAGAGGCATCGCGAGGGTTCATCTTAGAGTATTGCGTCGCAAGCTCCATGGTGAGGATCCTCAGACAACAGTTTTCAGCTCTTGGCTATATATTCCTATTTCGTACTTGGACCTTATTATATTATGTTTGAATCTAGGAAGCTCGGATTGAGGCGATATTCAAAGAAATTTTCACCTAAGATGATGGAGTAAGTTATTCTCATTTGAATATATAATTACAGGAATATATTATCAATTTTACCTTGGAATCAAGGATTCAAATGAGGAAAAGAAGATTTTGACTTGAAAGATAAAAAAATATATTCTGAAGTTTTGACCACCGATTTGGATTTGAATTTCAAAATTAATAACATTTTGGACTCATGAGGTTATAGGTCAACTTGATCAAACTTTTATTTTAGGATGTGATCATGTGGGCCTAGGATTGATATGTTTTTTGATTTTTGAGATTTTAATAAAGATCGAAGCTTTATCATTTGGAATTGATTTCTAAAGCTTTATTTGACTCTTTGGATGGGTTGTAGATATTTGGAGGCCATAGAGTTAGTAAAAGGTATTTTTTGAAGGTTGAAGCCTATTTAAGAGAAGGTAAGTATCTTGCCTAGACTTAAGGGATTTTTCTTAAAAATGAACTTATACATATTACATATTGGGGACGACGTATATACGAGGTGACATGCGTATATGAGAATACCTAGGTTGTACTATGTTGGAGTAGAGTTTAGCCTTCCTTATGCCTTATTTTGATACATATTCTACTTGTGATTTTATTTATTTATTTATTTATTTGACTACTTGAGCTTTCTTATTCATGTTAGAGATCATGTCTAGGCTTTTGATATTTTACTTGGACATGATAGACTATTTGTAAGTTGAATTACATGTTGTACCCCTAGTCATACATTATGCACAAGCATCCCTACATATTTATTTGTCGTATTTATATGCATTATACATATCTATCTCCTATACAAATACATACATCCTTGCATATAGTTCTCTTATATGGATTGAGGTTATGTGACGATGGTTTCTACAGTGCGATTGGTATGACTATGCATGATAGTTTATGTCATGCGGTTAATATGATTATGGCACAATGGTTTGTTTCGTACGGTTGATATGATTATGACATGATGGTTCATTCTGTGCATGTGATATGATTATGACACTTGTGTGGTCCGCTCATTTACATATTATTATGGAATAATGGACATTCTGTGCTGATTGATGATTGATTATGGAGCTAATGCTCGGGCATATGGATTTGGATCCTTTCTATAATGAACCGACCGGTCGTTTTGAGATCTAGCACGTCATTCGGCGATTTCAGGCCTTGAGTAGATTCACTTCATTAATTATGACCTGTACGCATAGTCGAAATTGAATTTCAGGAATTTCAGAGTTGATTCAGATGGAAAAGTCTCAATTCAGAAGCTTTAAGTTAGAGTAGTGGACCAAGGTATGCCTTTTGAGTAAACAACCTCAAAATTAGGATTTGAAGTTTTCAATTGGTTCGTATGATGATTTCAGACTTGGACGTATGTTCGGATTGAGTATCGGGTGGCCTGGGAGCATTTGAGCGCTTAATTGTAAAAAGTTGACATTTGAAGGGTTTTAGAATTTTCTAAGTTTGGTTTGAAGTGGACTTTGGTGTTATCAACTTTTGTTTGGGGTTCCGAGCCTTGGAATAGGTTCGTATCATGATTTGTGACTTGTACGTAAAGTTTGGCGTCATTCCGAAATGTTTAAGTATGATTCAGACGCGTTCGTCAAAATTTGAGTGTTAGAAAGTTGAAAGAAGGCTTTTGATCGACGATTCGTAATTTTGATGTTATTCGTGGAATTTTGAGCCTTTGGATAAGTTCGTGTTATGTCTTGGGACTTGTTGGTGTGGTTGGACGGGGTCCTGGGGGCCTCGGGTGAGTTTCGGATCATTTCTCCATGTTATCCTGTTGCTGTAGCTGGTTCTGGTGTTGTTCATCGCGAATGCGTAGGGTTACTCGTGTTCGCGGAGAAGTATTTGAGGTGGAGGATTTTTGTGCACCGCATTCGTGATAGGCGATCGTGCTCGCATAGGGGAAAAGTCTAGGCTTGGAAGCTTGTCTTTCGCGTTCGCGATGGAGTGATCACATCCGCGAAGATTTGGCCTGGTGAAGCATCGCGGTTTTTATCCTTGTCTCACGTTCATGAAGAGGAGTTTTGGAGCTGGAGCAGGATGCTCTTCGTGAAAGCAGAGGTTTGTCTCTTTTTCACTTTATTGCTTCAATAGGAGCCAACTTTGGAGCGATTTTGGGGCGCCATTTTCATCATCAATCATAAGGTAAGTGATTTATATATGTTGTGAGTTAAATACACGAATTTAGGCTTGTTAATCCAAGAATTTAAGTGAAAAATGTAAGATTTTTAGTAGAATACCTACAATTGGTATTTTTAGATTTTGACCATGAAATTGGACATGGAATTAAGAATAAATGATATATTTGGGTTCGTGATGTTATGGGTAATTTTTATTTTCAATAGTTTTTGGAATCCGGGCGCGTGAGCTTGGGGGTTGACTTTGTTGACTTTTCGAGCAGAGTAGGGGATTTCTATAGATTGTTAAATTATAAGCATTGGAGTATCTTTTGATTGATTTTCACATTGTTTGACTAGTTTCGGACCGATGGGCATTGGTTGAGGAATTGGAGGGGCGTTGGAGCTGGTTATGGAACTTCGGAACGAGGTAAGTCTCCTGTCTAACTTTGTGAGGGGGAAGCTACCCCCTAAGTGATGTATTGGTTATGTTCTA
>AWOL01S0323613.1:2321-14397 GCA_000715115.1 Nicotiana otophora | reverse complement strand
TAATATTAAGTTATTTTAATTATAAGTAAAATACTTGGGTAAAAGTATATTATATAGCATATATAACATAAATGAGAGGATTTATAATGTCAAGGGTATAATAGACTTTTCAGGTGAAAGGTTTGTAAAATTTGGTCAAAGTGATTATTGTGATAACTAGAACATAATAAAATAATTTTTGTGTAACAAAAGAAATAAAAGTAACTTTTGGGTAATGAATATAAAGTTGAATAACTTTTACGTAACAAAAACAAAATTAGATAATGAACACAAAGTTAAATAACCAGCCATAAAATTTACTCGAAGTTCACTGTCATTGACAATCCTGCTCTAGCTGGAAGACAGTATAAAGCTTCCTTAGTTACACTTGAGATGAGGTAAATATAGTTACCGTTGGTTAGCGAGAAAGAAACAATCATGTGATAATCACGTAATTAAATAAATAACCAAGACTTCTGCTGATCTACATTACACCAAAAAGTATTTTCTTTTTTTTTTTGGTTGAGAAATTCGGCCGCATTTTAAGAAATGAAAATCAATTGGCAATCAGATTTTTTTAGAATGGAATTTATAGATATGAAAATAAATACGCTATAATTACAAGAAGATGTTATATTTTTCATTTTTAAAAGGTTATGTTTAAATATACTTATGTTTTGATCATTATGAAGTGAAACATAACATTTCATTTTGTATGGAGTAGGTATAATATTTAATATTTTAAATTTAAATTGATATTTTTCTCAAAAGATATTGCGTAAGAAGATATTCACTAAAACTTCGAAAGCGTATTGGCAGATGTTCAGCTTACTGCAAATGAAAATTTATTATAAAAAAGGGATACGGGTAAACAATAATAGGACTTACAAATTTTGGATTTGAGAATGGGTACCTTTAAACTCATCCGGAAACTATTAGGTCAAATTAGATATAATTACTATTTACTACTTTAAAGAAACACATGAATCTCGTATTATTGCTGCAATAATTAGATACATTTTTTAAATATGTTGGTAGTGGATAACAATTGACCTCTGAATTATTAATGAGAAATAAAGAGGGAAAGACCCTTGGAAGGCTGTCCTTTAATTCAATTTGTGAAAGGTTTGGTGGCTTACCGCTTGCCACTAGCTCCAACAATTAGAAATTTGAGGTACTAATTGTTAAGAGCTTCTCAAAAGATTTACTCAAAATAGTAACTTAATTATTTCCTTCGTTCAGGAAAAGGGTGATTTCATTTACAGTCACTCTCCGATTCACAATAAATAATTTTTTAGCTTTTTTGTGATCCAAAATAAGTAATTTTTTCAGATTTAAAGAATAAATTAATTATTTTTTCTCTATATTGGCTTTGGAGTAAATAATGTTGGAGTATATATATTATGGGTGTTTATGTGAAGAGATAGTAAAGGTTAATATAGTCAATTTTATTGTTAATTAATGTTAAAAAGTAAATTTATTAATCTGTGTGAAAACATCCAAAAAATCACTTATTATGGACCGGAGAGTAGCTATTAAGCTAAAAGCCAAAAGACATAAGTTAGTAATACCCAACTTTTGGCTTTTGGCTTATTTTTTTATCATCGTCAAACACCACACAAACTAAAAAAGTACTTAAAAGCCAATAAGAACTTAAAATAAGTCAATCCAAACACCCTCGGCACTTTCTATTATTTTTATTTTTCAAGTGCAATTTTTGTTGCTATTTAAAAGGATATAATCTTTTTTCATATTCAAGTTTTCACATTGTATTCAAAAGAGTAACCTTCTGTAAGGGAGAACTAAGACATCTAAACGAACCATAACGACTTCACCAAAATCCGTAGCAGTCACGTTTAACTTAACGCCGTTCCGTTGAGAAAGAAAAGAGGTGGTCCCCACCGCACGCGAGCTGCGAAGCACGGCAAGGTATGGGCGCACGTGAGAGGCTGGACTCAATCTCAGCTCACGTGTGATATTTTACCATCCCACGTATTCACCTTAATTCTACATCACAATTTCGGCTCTTCCCTTTTTGGTACTGGGCCCACTTCATCTTTATGGGCCCATCTCCTACAGTCCAAGTCTTTATTAGAATGTGTCCAACATAAGTCTATTTCCCTATCCCCTACTCATTAGTCATTCATCATCCGATTCATCCCCATCCAAACTAATCTGAAGAAAAGACATTTACATCTGAAAAAAAATGGATTACTTAATAGGGTGTGCTTGGTATATGAAGGAAGAAATTCCGAAAAAAAGTTATTTTTTGGTAACCAAATATTATGAAATATTTTGTTTGAAAAATAATTTTCAGTTAAAGGGATATTTTGCTTATGCATTCAAATTTCAAAGAGGTTCTCATTGTTTTTCTCAAATAGGGATCTATTGGAAATAGATCTTAAATTATAGAAACTGTTGAATAAAGAGACAAAGTATCTTTTGGAAAATAGTTTTCGGGTATTAATTTCATTCATTACGTAACACACCCTTAATCTGTTAGGTTTTGTTTTTTCTTCTTGTTGCTACACAAAATGTATTTCTCCCACGTTATAATGTTGGCTAGATATAAACCTAGCACGTATATTAGATCATATTTACATTTCTTAGTCTTTTATATTGGTGCCGTTGAGTCTGTTAAATAAGAAAAAACTTTTGAATTCATATAAAAAAGAAATTACGCCAACCATGCTAATTAATATATCAGTAATACTGTCGTTAGAAAGTTGGGTAATCATATTTTTTCTTGCTCTTTTGAGCAAAAACTAGAGAAGAATGTGTAATACATTTGACAGCATATTTTTCCATGAATATCAAGTTATCAACGTAATGCGTTTGTTTAAATTATATTAATCTTGTCAAGTAGAGAGTTAAATTCAACGATACAAATAAAAAAAAGTATTTGTTGTCACGCAATTTCATTTTTTTGAGCACTTGTTATCATCCTTTTTTAATTAATAAAATCCTTTTCTTTTGAGGAAATAGACTTGTGAATGATAGAAGGAAAGATATATAAGGAAAAATTATAACAAGATTTAAATTCTTCTTTTAAAAGGTGTAAGCTTAGAATCATAACAAACTACTGCATTAATCTTTTGTCCTCTGCCTCTGCAAACAAATTACTATCTGACAACTACTCGCATATTTGTGTTTTTTTGTTGTAAATAAACTTACCGCAAAATGTGAGCGACGCAAGTTTAGAAGCATTTCTTTCCCCTGATTGTTTGTATTCATAAGTTGGATGAGAAACCGATTTAAGATATACACAATAACATTATAAATATCTCTTAATAATACCAATAAATTTAAACAATATATAAAAGTGTTATAATCGTTTAATCAAATTATCAATTAGTACTTCATAAAATATATCTGTAATTATTTAATAAATGAATAAATTAATTAAATATTTTCTTCACCATTAGTGCATACAACTTAAATTCATAAAAAAAATAGAAACATCAATTAAAATTCAAACAAACAGGCGAAGGAATCCCCTCTCCATAATTAGAATTAAATATAAACATGCTACAATTAAGAAAACAATCAATACAGTATTATTCAGAAAAGTGTTTTGAATTATGGTTCAAAATGAAAGAAGTAAAAAAGTTAATATAATATTAAATAAATAAGTCCGGATTATCTAATACTTGTATTAAAACTAGTACAATAATGAAAAGAAAATTAGATTCGAGTATAACGGGCGGGGACCACCACATCACCGCGTGAGTTGGCCACGTGATTTGGGAGGCGGACGATGCAGCAAATAGACATTTTTATAATCACGTGACTCTACCGGAATTCAAGGTAAGACTGCCACATGTCGTGTAATGGGCAACTTTTATATATTGTAATTATCCCGGAGCTAAGTTTTATTCAAAATCCCACAAATAATTAAAAATAAATGGAGAATAAAGAAAAGCAGAAAGTTACATATACATTATCCTAATCCTCCGACACAATAAAATCATATTTAACTGATCCCTATAATGATACCTTAAGTAGAGAATGTCCACGCTACAGGGAAGCTTCTTCTTTACAATCACTTTAATTACTAATTAATTTAGTTTTACTTTATTTTGGAAGAATTAATGGTAAAACTAATCATTGAAGCTTGAATCTTTCTGCTTTGTTCCCCCTTCTCTACATTCACATTTTTCTTCCAATACAATATTAATAAATAAGATATCTTTCCCCTAGAATTAAAACTAGAAAATGCATAAAATTAGCGATTTTTATTCTTTTCATTTTCTATCTTGATGTCTGCACAGTTTGTTTTCTGAAATCATTAACCTTGTGTTACTATGACAAATAATTCATCAATTCTTGTTGGGTATTTTCGTTTTAATATCCTAATGACACTATAAATTGCCTGTAGATCTAATTTTAGGACACTTTTAATTATTTGAGAGAGAACTACAAACAACAACAACATACGTATAGAGGACTAAAGTATGTTATATATAGGACCTACGTAAAAAAGTATTGTTATCTTATTTGTTCCTTGACGAGCAACGCCAAATTTAAAAGAAAAAAAAAATTAAGCAATTGAAGCTGTGTTCATGAACCTCTACATTACTTTGAGTAATGTTGGAATCTTCTCTTTTTTTATTAAACTAACATTGTAAGCTTAGCCTCTACATTACTTAGTTAAATCATGTTAACTTAGTGTATTTTCATTGACTAACAAAAAAAGTCTAATCGTTGGTCAGTCTTAAATTAAAGGAGATTAAAGGGAGAGGAGGTGTTTGCAGGATAATAGCCCATTTCCTCTTTCTTGCAAGAATAAATAACAAGCAGGTACATGATCACTGGATATAAATCCAGATACATGATTGTGTAATGACTATGAAAAAAATTTCTATTCCCATAGCTAGGTAAATTTCTCAAAAAATCTTTTTAATGAGCTTTATGCATACGAATTCGAATCAATCGAAACCTAAGACACCATAAAAAACAAAAAATAAGACTATTTAAAATATCGGTAGTTAAGATAAATGAGATATATTACGTGCTTTGTTTAATTTGTTGGGAAAAGTCAAGCTAACCAGCTAAGGGAAGGTCCAACGGAAAAGTGTACATGGGGTCCAGTGGGAGCGTAGTTAGAGAAGATCTGTGGTTAGTTGGAGTGTCCTATATATGTCCTAACTCCCAAGCAGTAGAACTGTAGAAGTGGCAGAGTACCATTTTGAACAAGTAGCTACTTTTGTCGTGTTGTACAATAGCACGTGACTTGCAGTGTTTAACTCACATGCCCCCCCACCCTTTTCTTTTATATATACTTGACCATAGTTTACGTACGTATTCGACTATGGAAGTACTGCCCCACTTTCCTCTTCCTACTTCGTTTTATTTCTGTGAATAGGAAATAAAACAAAGAAGAAAGTTAACAGGTATAGTAACAACGACCACTCAGTTAAATTTCACGGGTGAAGTAGGGGGAGGGTAGATAATTTTAGTTATTAATCAACCCAATTAAAGTGTTAATAATGATGAATAGTATTAAGCTATAAATTACTTGAGCATTATTTAAATTCAATCCATGTGAAGACGATAATAAAATTATACTATCTAGCGAGCATCAATTTCGTATTATGTTTTACGCTCGTCGAATTTTGGCGTCGTTGTCGGGGATTGGCAATCAATAGTGTTCAAAATAGTTTTTGGTGTTAATTCAGGAGCCAATTTTATTATATTCTTCACGGTTTTTCTCTTCCGTGTGCAGGCAACAGGTTAAGTTCTTTGGTGTATGACTCGATCTTCTTCAAAAGAAGTGATCTCATCCGATCTAGAGGTGGAAAAGCATCTGCGATAGTTGAGGAAAGAGAAATAATTCACCAGAAAAATCTTGGGGCAATCTTCAACCCAAGAGAACATGGCTAAGAACGGTGAGGAGATAGTTGATTTGGCAACACGGGAAGCAGCCCAATAGGAAGCAGCTGCACGGGCAGCTGCTGAAGCAGCTCTCCGAGCTAGGGGTGTTCATAAAAAACCGAACCAAACCGACTAAAAAACCCAATACTTTTTAGGATTGGTTTAGTTTTGGTTTTAAATTTTAAAAACCAATCAAATTTGGTTTGGTTTTGGTTTTAATAAAAAATAACCGAAAATAATCGAACCAAACAGACTATAAAAGTAGCTATTTCAATTTATTATTTCACCTATATATATGTATATTTTTATATAAAGTTTCTAAAATTTTATGATACATATTAGTCAATTTGTATTTTTAGTCTAGTTCTTTGCTATTATAATAATCTAATTCTTTGCCTTCTAGTTTGATTGGTAGTTTTCTTTTGCTAAGTACAAGAATTTATTTTATGTTAAAAATAATCGATTTTTGAGTACTTAAATTATTCATCACTATTTGAGTCAATTATCATCAATATATCTTGGTAAATGATAGATTTCTCAAAGAACAATTAGTTTAATAGCAATACGTTGAAAATGTAGTCACCAGAATATGCGTTTGGTAGTGTATGTCTCATATTTAAGAAAACATCGATAAATAACCGAAAAATCGAAAAACCGACAAAAACCAAATCGATAAAAATCGATTTAATTGGTTTGGTTTGGTTCCAATATTTGAAAAATCGACTTACTTGGTTTGGTTTCTTTTTAGGGAAAAATCGACCCAAACCGAACCATGAACACCCCTACTCAGAGCTGATGAAACGATAGACGGGAATGAAGGACGAAGATTCAACCCTAAATGACCTCTAGTTGAAGACGAATTTGAAAATAATAAGCCCAGGACTGGACGATCACTGGGAGACTATGCCAGACCAGTCTACAACCAAGGAGTATCTAGTGTGCGACCTCCTCCAATCGCGACCAATAATTTTGAGATCAAGTAAGGGCTACTTCAGACCATTCAGAACAATTGTGCCTTCCGAGGCAAACCCAACGAAGATCCAAATACTCATTTGATGGATATTGATGAGATTATGAATACCTTCCAGCACAATGGGGTATCGAAAGATGCTATCTACTTAAGGACATTTCCTTTTTCACTGAGGGAAGATGCTAAGCACAAGTTGCGGAGTTTGCCGACTGGGTCAATTCAAACTTGGGAAGACATAAAAAAGAAGTTCCTTGAAAATATTTTTCAGCCGCAAAAACAGGAAAAATACGAAGAGAGATCCACAACTTCGAGCAGAAAGATACAAAAACAGTGTTTAAAGCATGAAAAATATTTAAGGATATTATGAGAAGATGTGAGCATCATTAAGTAGACTTGTGGATGCAACTCCAAGATTTCTACGATGGGCTGACACCCTTTGGCAGGAGAACGCAAAACAACGCAGTTGGAGGTCCTCTAATGAAGAAAACTCCTGAGAAGATTGTTGCAATTCTAAATAAATTATTTGAAGATACAAATCAATGGCCTGCAGATAATAACGAGAGAAGGAAAAAGGTTGGGGTACATCAAGTAGATTCTAACACATCAGTGCAAGCCTAGCTAGACACCATGGCCAGAGAGATAAGAAAGTTAACCTTAGCCAAGGTCCAGAGCCAGTCATATCCGATTTGTGATTTTTGTGAAATGGGTCATCCAATGCATGAGTGTCAGGCCTCAGCTGCAGATGAAGTGGTAAATGCTATGGGAAGTTTTGACTGAGGCAACTATCAGAGTGGTAATAATTTTAACTCTATGGGGCAGAGGCACCCAAGCTTTTCTTGGAGTTCACCAAGTGGTAGTCTGAACTCATGGCAGCAGAATAATCCGAGACCCAGGAACAAGGAGCTCCAGAATTTCAGAATCAGTAGAGGCGGCAATACCAACCTCCACATTCTAATCAGTCAGCACGGTAGATCTAATGAAGGATTTTATTATTAAGACGAATGAGAGNGAGCTGATGAAACGATAGACGGGAATGAAGGACGAAGATTCAACCCTAAATGACCTCTAGTTGAAGACGAATTTGAAAATAATAAGCCCAGGACTGGACGATCACTGGGAGACTATGCCAGACCAGTCTACAACCAAGGAGTATCTAGTGTGCGACCTCCTCCAATCGCGACCAATAATTTTGAGATCAAGTAAGGGCTACTTCAGACCATTCAGAACAATTGTGCCTTCCGAGGCAAACCCAACGAAGATCCAAATACTCATTTGATGGATATTGATGAGATTATGAATACCTTCCAGCACAATGGGGTATCGAAAAATGCTATCTACTTAAGGACATTTCCTTTTTCACTGAGGGAAGATGCTAAGCACAAGTTGCGGAGTTTGCCGACTGGGTCAATTCAAACTTGGGAAGACATAAAAAAGAAGTTCCTTGAAAAATATTTTTCAGCCGCAAAAACAGGAAAAATACGAAGAGAGATCCACAACTTCGAGCAGAAAGATACAAAAACAGTGTTTAAAGCATGAAAAATATTTAAGGATATTATGAGAAAATGTGAGCATCATGAAGTAGACTTGTGGATGCAACTCCAAGATTTCTACGATGGGCTGACACCCTTTGGCAGGAGGACGCAAAACAACGCAGTTGGAGGTCCTCTAATGAAGAAAACTCCTGAGAAGATTGTTACAATTCTAAATAAATTATTTGAAGATACAAATCAATGGCCTGCAGATAATAACGAGAGAAGGAAAAAGGTTGGGGTACATCAAGTAGATTCTAACACATCAGTGCAAGCCTAGCTAGACACCATGGCCAGAGAGATAAGAAAGTTAACCTTAGCCAAGGTCCAGAGCCAGTCATATCCGATTTGTGATTTTTGTGAAATGGGTCATCCAATGCATGAGTGTCAGGCCTCAGCTGCAGATGAAGTGGTAAATGCTATGGGAAGTTTTGACTGAGGCAACTATCAGAGTGGTAATAATTTTAACTCTATGGGGCAGAGGCACCCAAGCTTTTCTTGGAGTTCACCAAGTGGTAGTCTGAACTCATGGCAGCAGAATAATCCGAGACCCAGGAACAAGGAGCTCCAGAATTTCAGAATCAGTAGAGGCGGCAATACCAACCTCCACATTCTAATCAGTCAGCACGGTAGATCTAATGAAGGATTTTATTATTAAGACGAATGAGAGATTTTAAACTTATGGTGCAGTTATTCGAAACTTAGAAAGGCAAGTGTGGCAGATTGCTAGTCTGTTATCCGAGAGGTCTGCGGACAATCGAAAGGAATCTAAAGGAAATAATAAATACAGTGTCTTTGAGGAATGACAAAGTATTGCAAGATCCGTTGGTAGCATAGAAGAATGAGTTGACGTGAAATCAAGTTATGAATGAAGGAGAGCAAAAAAGTGATGTGTATAGTAGGAATGCAGTGAGGGCAGAGCAAGAGGATGATCTGAAGAAGAAGAACAACAACAAGAAGAAGAGCAAATCTAAAGTTCCAACAAAGAAGAAGAAAGACAAACAAAGAAGTAACGATGATATCGAAGATGGTAAATATATACATGCTCTACCTTTCCCTTAGAAGCAAAGAAGAGAGAAGATGTACAAACAATTTGGGTATTTTCTAAAAGTGCTCAAGCAGGTGCATGTTAATGTACCTTTCACATAGGTGCTATCACAGATGCCGCCATATGACAAGTTCTTAAAGTAGATATTGTCCAACAAGCGAAAAGTATAGGAGACATCGGTAGTCAAGTTCACAGAGCATTGTAGTACTATTCTGCAAAATAAGCTCCCTAAAAAGTATAGAGATCCAGGGAATTTTACTATACCTTGCTCTATTTATAGGAAATTGGAGGGAGAAATTGGAGAAATTCGATTGATACTTGTGCCCTTACAGCTAGCGGATCAGACCACAATCATACCTGAAGGAATAATGGAATATGTGCTAGTTCGGGTGGACAAATTTGTGTTCCCCGTGGACTTCATCGTGGTGAACAGGGAAGAGAATAAGAAAGTCCCTTGGATTCTAGGGAGACCCTTCTTGGCTACTAGCAGAGCGATTCTGTACATTAAAGCAAGGCAGCTCATGCTCAGAGTTGGGGAAGAAAGGGTGGTCTTTAAGATGGAAGGATCAATGGGCCCCCTAAAAGAACTAGCTGGAGAGAGTAAGAATGATAAGTGTGGGGTGTACCCAAAGAAGACAGAAAAGAAGCTCTCATCATGGATGTGTGCACTGGGTCAGGCATGCAAAGGAGATCCTGACTTCGATTCAGACCCCGACTAGATGAATCAAGGAAGTTTTCTTTACCACTTGCTTTTTATTTGTGTGTCGTGGGAAAATGCCATAATTTAAAGTGTAGGTTGAGAGATATAAATACGTACATGTATGTTTTTTTTCTTGTGTTTTGTTTGAAAACAAAATTGACTTTTCCCGACGATGGATTTCCTCGACGGTCTTCTTGAGGGATCAAAGTTGAAGAAATTTTTTTTTTTGTTTTTCTTAGGTAGTGTAACAATTCCCCTTTGATTTTTCTTTGTACCGCGATTTTTTTCCAAGTTTTGTTTTAACCGTGTGTAGTTAGTTTTTCTTTTATTAGAAATAGTGAAGTCTTGTTCTATGGTATTAAATGGAGATGACTATTCTTGAATTTGTTATGCCTTGAGAGGAGTGAATACCTTAGTTGTGACGTCTAGGCTCAGTTCTTAACTCATGTATAAGTGCCTGAATTTGATGGGTTTGATGTTACTTAACTGCTTTGACCAGAGAGTCGTAATAGATTTGGTCCTAAGTGAGTTATGTGCCAATGTGTGTGTTGAGATTTTGTTGATATTTTATGCATGTCAGTTGATGTCTAAATCTTGCCCCGTATATTTGCAAAGCGAAATAATAGTCTTGTTCAGTCTAAAAAGTGATATAGGAATTTCTTTGTTGAGCTAATCATATGTTTATGACCCGCCTAACTGTTGTATATCCTAGTAGACCCTTTGAGCATGTAATCCTATTTCTTTGGCAACCACACTACAAGCCTGATCCATTTTGTTTGAATTGACTCTCTGTTTGAATCTTTTACCTCTTTTCAGCACTTGAATTTGTTATGAACTTGTAAAAGCTAAGTTGAGGTATGCGTGATGGTAGGCTATAATCCCGTGTTTTAGTCACTTATTGCACTCTAATTCACTGTACTTTACTTATGTTGAGCTTTAATTAGGCGTGTCTTGCACTTATTGTGTGTTTTATGCCCTGTCGGAGTGATTCCGAGCTATGTAGATATTGTGGCATGAATTCATGCTATTTTTGAGTTTTGAAATCTGAGTAAAATCCCAAAGATTAAGTCGGGATCGAGTTCGGGGATCAACAGATGATAGTAAAACGAAATGAAGAATCGAGCAGGCATATTACACAGTATCCAGTAAATTGTACATAACATTTCGCTAGGAACTCCGTTTGGGCTTCACAATATATCGTTGGAAAGCTATTAAAAGGGCTACAACTTTTGTGTTTTACATTTTCCCAGATTTCCAACTTATACAACCCAGGTGCGCGACCAAGTGCGTTATCGCGCACTCGACGCGTACTTAGGGCAGAATGCTGTGCAAAGTGCGCGACCGGGTGCACAGTCACGCATGTCCTGTTCGGGAAAAGCCCTATTTCGCTAAGAAAGGGTAGTTTCGTCCTGGATTTATTTTGGGGGTGGATTAAATACCCCAAAAAACTATGTTTGATACACTTTTGACATACCAAGACCAAAGAAAGCTAAGGAGAAGAGGGAGAAGCTATAGCACAAGGATTTCATCCTTCCTTCCTCACTCAAGATCCGGTTTTGGATTGTATTTATGTTTTCCTATACTTTATTTCATTTGTTAAGAACTTCTCCATGTCTATGGAGTAGAACCTTTTGGGCTTTGATGGATTTGGGGTATTGATGGTTGTTTGTGTATTATAGCTCTATTTTTATGTATTTAAGTCATTTTTGGAAGATTTAATTGTTGCATCTATGTTCACTTGTTCTTGTAATCGAAAGAGGCATAACTTGTGATATATTTGCACTATATTGTTGGTTTGAGTTCATAGATTCTTTTAAGTAATCGAAAGAGGCTAGTTGAATCCTTGATTAAACCTAGTTAGGAGGATAATCGAAAGGGGTTCTCCTAAAGACCAAATTATTACAAATTCTTGCATATCTTTACCGAGCTTAAATTGGTTCATATTGTGAGGTTGAGACTTAATCGAGAGAGGAGTT
>AWOL01S0323601.1:13334-32594 GCA_000715115.1 Nicotiana otophora | reverse complement strand
CAATGAATGAGAAGAACTCCTTATTTATAGGAGTACTAAGGCACAAAAAGTCCTTAAAATTAGGTAGGGTGGTTGCTAAGGCATAAAAAGTCATTACAATTAGGTAGGGTGATTGCTAAGGAGTAAGAAAAGTCATTACAATTAGGTGGGGGGCGGCCAAATCCCTTTGGGGCAGATTTGGACCTTAAAACTACTAGTTTGGGCCATTGATTTGGACTCCAATTGGGCTCCCTTTGAAACACCCCCTTTTGGACCTCTTTTAAGCTCATTTTGAGCCCCTTTGGTGGACTTCAAGGGCTGATTTGGTGGCCCAATCTTCCTCCTCTTGGACTTCAATTTGGATCACCAAATAATTGTAAAACTTGGATAATTCATCTACTTTGGGCTTGAGCTCTTCCTCTACAATTAAAAGCTTCTTTATTTGCCATTGAAGTCCAGCAATCTTAGAGTGCAACTCTTTAGCTTGAGATCTTGTAAATGGCCTTGGAGTTTCCAAAACTCTATCCTTGTCCTTGATTCTATCAAATAAACCCTTTATCCAATAAATCTTTCAATTGCTCCTTCAATTCTCTTAACTCGGTAGGAACCATTCGGTATGAGGGAATAGATATCGGCTGAGTATCTGGCACCACATCTATCCTAAAGTTGATGACCCGATCTGGTGGGATACCCGTAAGCTCATCAGGAAAAACATCAGAAAACTCATTAACAACTGGCACAAATTAAATGCTTGCTACCTCCGCAGTTGTGTCAGTGGCTCTGACTAAATGATAAAGACATCCCTTCGTAATCATCTTCTTCGCCTTAAGGTATGAAATAAACTTACCTCGAGGCTCAGCAATATTGCCCCTCCACTCATGAACTGACTCATTAGGAAACTCAAACTTGACCACTTAGCACGACAATCAAGAATAGCGTAACACTTGTATAACCAATCTATCCCCATGATTACATCAAAGTCAACTATTTCTAGCTCAATGAGGTCTGTCGTAGTCTCTCGATCTTGAATTATATTCTCACAACCCCTATAGATGTGGGAGGCAATAAGAGAATTTCCCACCAGAGTCGACACAGAAAATGGTTCAAGTAGTTGTTCTGGCTCTATCCCAAAATCCAAAGCAAAGTACGGAGTAACATAGGAAAAAACAGATCCGGGATCCATAAGAGCATAAGCATCTAGAGCACAAACAGTAAGTATACATGTGACGACTGCATCTGAAGCCTCTGCAGTAGGGCGAGTAGTCATGGCATAGAAACGAGGATGAGACCCCTGAGAAGTGGAAGCTGTGTGCGGCACCTTTCCCGCATTGCACCCACTGTGGGATCCATTACCCCAAGGTGGGGGTGGTGCAACCTAAGTAGTAGCCGTAGAAGGTGTCGGATAAGATCTCGAACCCTGTTGCCCGTTAAGGCAAAACTTTCGGATATGACCCATCAACCCGCATCCATAGCACAGACCACGGGGTCCCTTGGTAACACTAGACTGACGCTGATGAAAACCCACACTACTTTGAGTCTGATGTGCAGTACGGTGGTCACTCTGAACGGTCCTAGACTGGTCTCCATGTCCGGAACTGTATGCCACTTGAGGGTTACTAAAAGTTGTCTGTACCCTAGAGTGTGGTGGGCCAGATGGCCCTCTGCTGCTCTAACCCTTGCCCGAACTAGGCACTGCACTGAAAGTGCCAAAAGTACGGGCCTTTTTGTTTTGCTCCCTGTTGGCCCTCTCCTCCTGATAAATCCTTTCGATATCCATTGCTAGATCCACAAAGTCAGTAAAGGTAGTATTTCTCCTCCCACTAGCTGTATCTTTTCTGATGCCTGGAATCAAGCCATGAGCAAAGCGTTTAATCTTCTCATCCTCAGTAGGGATGAGGTGGGGAGCATAACGAGATAACTTCTCAAATTTGATGCTATACTCTAGGACGGTCATGGTATCCTGCTTTAAGGTCTCAAACAATATCGCAAGGGAAGCTCTCACTCCTGGTGGTAACCATTTCTTAATGAAGATCTTCTTAAACTCCGTCCAAACTATTGGAGGTGCATCATCCGGTCTACTTTTCTCTACCCCCTTGAACCAGAGGTCAGCAATGTCTTTCAATGGGTAGGCTGTTAATCAAACCACCCAGTAGTCTTTAACTCCCAGCAAAGTAGTATCTTTCTCAACTTCCTCCAAGAATCCTGAGGGTCTGCAGTAGGATCTGTACCAGTGAAAACTGGCGGCTCAAGATTTCATGGCTAACTGCGCCATGTCCTCAACCACTGGTGCTCTCATCCCTCCTTGTTAGAGTGCCTGAATACCCACTTGAAGGTTCTATTGGGTATGCATAGCCATGAGATCAACAAAAGTATCCATAGCCTTTTTAATATCAGTGGGGGTCTTTTCCAAGTGATTTGGTTTTAAAGGTGGAGCAGGTGCCTCATCAACTTCTTCCTCGAGCCCCTGGACCATCCTTGGAGCCATTGGAACTGGCACGGTCCGTGCTCTTGCAGATCTTGGGGGTCGGCCCCTAGGTCTAGCGGGTACCCCTCTCGAAGCCGCATCGGGTATGGGAGCAGCTTCCCGGTTCATATTACTGCCATGCGTGTTCACCATCTTCTGCCAATATATATAGCGTACGAGTTAGGAAATATTTCTTAGTTCTATTGCACGATTATAGAATTTAGAGAAAGAGTGAAGTATTCTTATAATGTCCATATAGCCTTCTCGATATAAGTGTAGTGCACAACACACCAATAAGGAGAACTCTACCAGATACAATTCCATAGACTTCCTAGGACTCGAATTAGAACCTAAGGCTCTGATACCAAGTTTGTCACGCCCTAAAAATATGTGACCGACACTCGGTACTCTACCCTACCCAAGTGAATCGTCCCATAAATTAATACTCATCTATATGCCTAAATGGGGGGGGGGGGTGGAAGCCTCTTCAAATATAATCATTTTAAGATATAACCCAAAACATGAAAAATATCTTTAAGAAAATATTTTACTTCGACAAAAAACTTCATAAAGATAAAAGGAAAGTTTCATTCATGCATGCCATATGAGTAACTATAGGATTACAACCCAAAAATAAATACTACTATTGTCTATGGAGTCTCTATGACACGGAATGACATAGTCAACCAAGGCATAACCCGATGGCTCAAAAGAATGATAATATAATAAAGTCCTCCACGGGTGCGAGGGTGGAGTCTCACCAAAAGTATCAACAGGAAATGTAAAGCTGCCCTATCCACACGGTCCGAGCTGCTCAGGCCCAGTCCCTGAAAATAAAAATGGAAATGTGGCCGAAGGGCCTAATCTCCACATGCCTAGTACGAATCATGAACCATTCTCCAACAAAAATATAGGACAAGCCTTAAGAAGTTGTAAGATATGCAATAACAATTGATATAAGAAAGAAACATTTATATCAATTAACAATTTAAAAAATAAAATAAAATAATAAGATAAAACATATTTCAATATCTTCCTTTAACATTAATCTTTACAAAATCATGTTAGATTTTTCATTTACCGGGAGCACTATACCATCACCGACACGAAGAAAAGTCAACTATGTTATGTACCTATCGGCAAGTATCATATACCCTACTTGCTCAGGTCGTCTCATCGTTGTGCCGCATGAATCGAGTCAGCCATGCTAATAAGGTAGCATAATAGTACCCCATAATGGGAAGTACTCTGCCGTAGTTCCCATCCGTAAGGTGGGTTCTACGCCTACACCGGCACGTGTAGTTTCATGACCTAATGAGGAAAAGTATCCAATGTCAATCTCGGTGAACTTAAGTAACTTCCAAAACCTTTACATTTATCAAAGACGATATTCATAGCCAAATCAACTATTTGAGAATAGTTAAATTCAAGATATTTCACAACTCACGTATTTCCGTTTCAAAAACAAAATACTACAAGTACTATTCCTCATATATTTAGTTTTGAAATTGGAATACATTTCAAGAAAATAATATTCATAACACTCAAATCTTTTATGATGCAAGAAATGGTACAATCCCAACTCACTCGTCCCCACGAGCTAGGACTTACATTTAGAAGCTCAATTTAATCGTATTTCGATATGAGTTTGGAGAAAAGCTCCGAAGGTAATAAGTTTCAACATACCTCAAATTGCTTCCAACCTTATCCCAAATGATCCAATAATGCCGACGAGTCACAATCTACATATACGAACTCACATAATTTAATAACGCGTCACAACAATACCAACTGACCCAACATGTGTCTAACACTTTAAGTCCAATTTCATAAGTTTAACAAAAATTCTCATTTCATCATTTGAAGGTAAATCCTTGAATTTTAACTCCAAATCCTTCATTACACATATTATGGGATCTAGTCGTCCCACTAGAAGCTCAAAATGACATCGTTCGAATAAGACCCAGCACTATTCATCATCCCTACCAACCAACTCTTCTTAGAGTTTCATGAATAGATGTTTAAATAAAATTCTACCTTCATAAATATACTCTACTACGACCACGAAGTATAATACCTAAGTTTGGAGTGAAGAGATTACCTCTTTGACAACCCCTAGAATTTTCAAGATTTGAGTTCTTGAAGTGTCCTTGAGATATTCTTCAAAAATCTATGAATTTCATCATGTTGGAGGGTTAAGAGATGTAATAAATGAACCAAATCTACCAATGAAAGGCATTTAATTCTTACCTTGAAGATGCATTAATGGAGTGGAAGCTCTCTCTTCTTTCTAACCCAAAAGAACTTGACCCAAATAGTATTTCTCACTCTCGGATAGCCTATAAAAAGGCTGCTTCAGTGATTCTCGCGGGACAGGTGCGACGCATTCCCATCGCGCGACCTGTCCCTTCGCTACAAAAATTTGGACGCCTTCCTGAACGCCTTGGTCTGACTTCACTGCACATTGCGTTGCCTTTGGCCAATCACAAGTAAGTTTTCCTTCAAATTCATTCTATTTTGTTCCTTGTCTTTTCCATTTAATACATTTCCTTGTCCCTCCATTTTTCGGCACATAGTAATCCAATGTCTATTTCAAAATCTATCGAATTCTTCAAATGACTTAGCTTAGTCACATGGTTCCTAGTTCCCAGATTCTCCCTTTTTCTTTCTTACTAAACAATTTCAATTATTACTAAAATAAATACTCTTAATCAATTTAAATACTTATTCCATGGAACTATAATTAATTCCAAGCTATACCAAAGTTAATTACAAGTGCTCCCATGACTTCGTTCCATTCGTATAACTATGTATCTCGAGTTTAATTACACTGCATTCTCAAACTCAAAATTAGTCCGATTAATTATAGAAATTCATGGGGCTTTACATAAAGTATGTGACAATTTAGGTATGCAAGTAAAGCAAGTAGAGGCATGTAGCAAATAAGCAGGGAGTCATAGAAGGGACGGACAATTTAATACAAGAATAATTAAATGTCAAATAATAATTAGGGCATAGAAGTCAAATAAACATGTAACAATTAAGGCATGAAGCAACATATATCATGAGATAAACGAAAACATGGAAACAAATATCATGACGACGTATATACGCTCGTCACCTCGCATATACGCCGTTTTCCCCACATAATTCACATAACACATAGTTCAAGGATTCTCAATTCCCTCAAGTCAAGGTTAGACCCAACCCTTACATCATTCCGCGAGTCAAGCAATCTACCAATCACGAAATTGCCTTTCGAACAAGCCTCCAAACCAATCAAATCTAGCAAATTATCGATCAAACGATTCAAAATAAGCTTTAGAAACTACCCATTAATGAAAGAGTTTCAATTTTGATCATTTTTTAAAAAGTCAACAAAAGTTAACTCCGGGTCCGCTTGGTCAAAAACTGAGGTTCGGACCAAAACTCGATTACCCATTCACCCCCGAGCCCGGTTATGTGATTTGTTTCGAAATCCAACCTCAATTTGAGGTCTAAATCTCAATTTCTACCCAAATCCCTAATTTCTACCATGAAAATCCTAAATTTGATATTGAAATCTCATGAAAAGTAATGGATAAGTAAAAAGAAATGGATTAAAGTCACTTACCAACGAATTTGGAAAGAAAAGTCTCTTGGAAAAATCGCCTCTAGAGTGTTTAGGGTTGAAAAATGGTGTAAAATGAGCTAAGTCCCGATTTTCCTCTATTTTACCCGGTTGCAGATGTCACAATTGCGAAGTCATGTTTGCAACTGCGAACATCGCAAATGTGATACAAGGGTCGCAAATGCGAACCTTGCCTCAGAAGCCCAGAATTCGCAATTGCGGCATTTAGATAGCAAATGCGAAAACTCTACCATCGCAAATGCGGCCAGAAATTTCGCAAATGCGAAGCAGACTCAAGCGGCATGTGATCGCAAATGCGACCACTTCCTTCACAAAAGCGAACGGCCACAGTTCGCAAAAGCGAACAAAATCCTTGCAAATGCGATATTCACCCAGCCCAGCCCATGCTCGCAAATGCGAACAATTCTTCGCAAAAGCGGGGCTCACAATTGCGAGCCAGACCTCGCAAATGCGAGATCTGCATCAGACACCAGACACCAGAAGTGTTCAATGCACCAACAGTTCAAGTCATCCAAAACTCTTCTGAAACGCGTCCGAAACTCATTTGAGCCCCTCGGGCTCCAAATCAAACATGAGCACAAGTGTAATAACATCATATGAACTCGCTCGCGTGATCAAAATACCAAAATAACACCTACAAATCAACCCTCAAAACGAATAAAATTTTAAAGTAAACTCAAGAACAACTAGAGTCACATCTAAGCATACGAATCATGTTAAATCAATTCCGAATTGCACCAAAATTTGTAGACAAGTTTCAAATGAAGATATGGACCTATTTTAAGTTTCAACATCAAAATTCGAATACATTAACTATGAAGTCAATTTACGGTCAAACTCAGGAAATTTTCAAACTTTCAAAATACTAATTTTCGACAAAATGAGTCAAATCAAGCGAGGGACCTTCAATGTCAAAACTATCGGGTCATCACAGATATTGTCAAGATTGTAGATGCTGCCCTTTTTGCTGACAGAGGACGATGATCATTTAAATGAAAAGCTTTAGTTTATGTCATCTATCTTGAGATTGGCTTTTCTTTGCTTCACAGAATCTCCTACCAAACATGATTTAGCTATTGCTATTGCTTCTATTTTGGTCAAACAAAATAGCAGTTATATATTCAGCGACTTCTTCTTGGCAGAACTCTTGTTTCATAACCTTGTCTCTTTATCTAATATTGCTGCTGCTTTTATTTTGTTTTAACATAAACACATTCATAGAATTCACATAAACAATCATAAATATGAGTGTTCTCCTTCAGATTTTGTTTATTTGACTACCTGACCTATATATTTTATCCATATAATAGTGAAAGAAACTCTTAAAGTAATACTAGTTAAGAAGTTAGTTGATCGAGAAAATGTCACATTAAAAAATTTTAAATTGCAATAAGTCACTGTAAAAAAGAAGGCCCCAAAATTGCTACAGTAGCTAATAAGTAGTGCATTTCCTGATTGGTGTTCTCTTGAAATACAAAATAATATAAAAGTTGAAAATATAAAACAGAAATAAAGCTGCTTTCTTAATTAGCGGATTACTTTCTTTATAGGAGAAAAAGATATTCTCTTCTCCCTTGTATGGGTAAAATTTACCCTCTCCATGTGGCGTGCCCGGAAAGTCCCACGTGGCAATTAAAATTTAGAGATCGAAATAAGTGATGGGATCCGCTGCCGAGTTCGGAAGGTCCTCTCGCTATGGGATAATGGTCATCGGAAGGTCAAGTATTCGAACAATGAACATGTATATCCGGAGACTCAGTCAAGCTTATACGTTGATCGTAGATATCATTGTTATGCTGGAAAGATTGTCACTATCGAGGATCTCGCTCCCCACTACCTAATCTCCTGACGTATTGGCTCAAATTTCGGAACGACAGCTTTCCCCTACCACTATAAAGGTCGTTCCAAGGAAGGGGCATCAGAAAACAGAAGAAAAACTCTCTTGGTATACAAAATATCATCTTGTACTAGATTCTTTCTCATTAGCCTTGTAGTTCGATCATACCTGCAATCGGAGATTGCTCGGGAATTGAAAATTAAGAAAAATTTCCTCTGCTTCATCATTCTGTTTAATCTATTCCGCTCTTTCTTATTTACCTTTGTTTGTTATTTGTAACTGTCTCGAATCAAACAAATTGCTAGTGACCTGAAAAATACAAATTTAATTATTTATTTTCAAAGCTAGTTTTTGGGTCAAGCATCCCTGCCACTCTACGTCACTGCACTCTAAACGGAGTTACTCATAGGATAATTTTGAGCAGTCCTTAAACTTAAGGGAGGTTTGTTCATTTGAGTGGAACTTCAGGGGTCCTTACAGATATTAATTTTAATTCACCAACAAGGCGCAACTCCACTTGTAATTAATTCTAAGTGGCGCCGAGCCAAATTTATAGATGAAGCCGAATAGCTGAGCCGCAACAATTTATATATTTGAGCTTACATCAAAACCCTATTTCTCTCTTTTTCTCTCTCTCTGCAACTCAAGGAGCCATCAGAACGAAGCATTGAATTTGGTAGGTCAGTGCGTGTGATTCACTCTGTATATTGTTGGTCTCTCTCTTTCTGCTTATGGCTAATTGCTTCTTTTTGAATTATGTGTTCCAATTGATATTTCAGATTATGTGAAATTCTAAAAGGGTAAATGAAAAAACATTAAAACTTGTGAGCTGCTCCATGCGCGATGTAGAAATGTGACCTCCCTCGCTTATGAAGCTAAATTCCCTGGAGATTTTATTTTAGTTTTCATAATTTCGAATTAATTTATTGCTTTGAAATGTGTAGGAGTTGGGTATTTAATAGTTAAATTGAATGGCTTTGCCCCTAATAGAAAGTATGATGCTGGTCACTTCTAAGTCTAGTGATGATTATTAAATAGTGGCTTGAATCGTGCTTAAGCTGTGAAGCTAGGTACATGTTATATAGGTTGGGCGCTTGACTTTGCTTAAGTGGCTCTTTAACAAAGGCACCTTGGCGCTAAGGTATCTCTATTTTGAAGAAGGCATTACTTAACAGTAAACATCTCCACAAAGGTGATGGATTAATATTTAAACACGTTATGGATAAATGTGTTGTGATAGATGTATATGATTAGATATTTAGCATAAGAAAAGTAGTTGGGAAAAAAATCTTGGCATTCGAATCAGTTTTTTAAAATCGGTTTGAACTTGATTGACCTAGTTTTGCTTCCCTATACTTGAAATGCAATTTTATTTTTTCGTTATAATTGTTTTTTTTTAATTATGTGTATAGCTCTTTTTAGTTTGATCACGTTTATGCTTATCAGAGTGATTCTTCGCTATAGCACACTATATAATTGCACTTTGTGCTCAGATCCCTGGCAGATTTTAGCAGTTTTCTACACTCCTCCTTCGGTAACACTGGTGATGATGTTTTTCAGTGTCTATTATGTGTTGATTAGGAAACTATGGCTTCAAAACTACCTATAGTGAAAGCAAAGGCTGTTGAAGCTTCAAAGTTCTTGACCGAGCATGGATGTGCATACTACAAGCAGACATTGCAACAGAACAAGCAATATATTCAAGAACCACCTACTGTGGAGAAATGCCAGCATTTGGCAAAACAAGTATTCTACACTCGCTTAGCTAGGTTTGTTATTCAGAACTTTTGTCCTTTTATGTATGGGATACTTAGTCTTTTGAGGTATTTAGAGATGTGTGTTGTTCTTCACCTTACCTGTTCTTCATCATTTTCCTGTCTCTTTTTTCTTGTTAGTCACAAGTTTGGGGTAGCTAGGTTACCTTTGGGGCTATAGGGCTCAGACTGCAAACTGCTCAGCATCTTGTAGTTGTATATGTTTCTTGTTCTATCCTCTCATTCAGAACCTAAATGGTCCGTGATTGAAAAATCACTTGCTTATAGTCGAGGGGTAACTTCCCTTGCTCATAAAGTGGAAGAACATTTTATCAACTTTTTGCTGTCTGATTAAGTTGAAGAAACAAACATCAAGATCCTTCTCAAAAAAACAACATCAAGGTCATGAATCCTCGTGATCTAATCATTCATGGACCTATAAAAATTTTAAACATGAAATTCCCACCTAGGAAAAAATGGGTGATTAGTTTATGTATTTGGTGATGTTGTCAACATACCAGTTGATTTAATGCAGCCGACTTGTCAAAAATTTGTGAATTCTTATGTACCTGAGATTGAAATAGGAGCTCATTAGAAGTAGTAATAGCAGGCCGTGGAGATAAAGATTAAAAATCAACTTCAACTACTGAATGTTAGGGAATGAATAGCGCACATCGCGAGTTCAAACTCTGCATCAAACGAAAACCTGGTATTTAATTGGAGTAGGGTAGAGGAACGGGCCCGTTATCCATCGAGCTTCATATCGTGCGCCTAAGTTGCTCGGACACGGGTGTGGATCTAGAGGTCGGATCCTTCGAGATGTAAATTCTAAGATTCTAGGATACAGATCCTAGTATGGATACGGGTGCAGGGATCCGGCTAAAAATAATTCCAAAAACAAAAATATAAAAATATCTCTAAATTATGAGAAATTTTGTGGAATACTTACCTATTTTTTGTGAAGTATAGATTTCTTTTTTATTCTCAAGTTGTAGACATGATTTCTTGATTTTCGTCCATTCTCGGATTCTCCTACAAGTTAACTTTTTTATAGTTATCTTTCATTTACAATTAAATATTAAGTTTTATAATTTAAATTAGATCTCTAATTATTATTATAAAAATCAGACTTGTGTCAAGCTTTCACGAAAAGGTACAATATTATTAAATATAATAATATTCAAACAAAGTCAAAGGTCTTGCATTTTCCCAAATTGTCGAACGCTCCGTCTTCCCTTATCTCAACTGACACTCTCTGCTGCTCTTTCTCCTCGATCAAGAGGAGAAACAAAAAGTAAAGGATTGATTTTCAAGAAAAGGTAATGCCATTTTCTTCAAATTTACCCTAGTTCTGGTTCTGATTTCGGGAATCAATTTATTTCTCGTCTCGAATTTTTCTGTCCGTCGTTGTCAAAGTGCCCAAAATTGTTTGACTAGATCCGGTATGGATCTCATACCCACACTCACACCTGTGTGGTGTCGACTTGGGTCCGGCACCTAAATTGCCATGTCGGAGCAACTTAGTCGTGCACCACTAGCCCTCGGGAATTTCTCAGTTATAACACAATGCTAGAGAATAAATATTTTAATGCGGCTGAAAAAGTACAGTAAATGGTTCTTAGACAAACTAAAGAAAGTGATAAAAGATATTGAAGAATAGAAAACACTGTGGATTTCCCAAGGGAAATTGAAAAGATAAAGAAGAAAAAAACGAATTTGTTTGAAAGATTGGGAGGAAAATGTCTTATTTGGAAATTAGAGCTGGTCTCCAAAGTTTAGATGTCTTTTCTCTAGTGAAGCCAATAACATATAATGCCTTATGTTTATAAAAGATTTCATGGATGTAAAGCCTGTTTTTTAGTTAGGGGGATGTAAACTTATTACATTTGCTTCATTTAACCTGCAATTATTATATTTGCATAAGATTTTTTTTATTATAGTTGCTTAAGTTATTAAAGTGTTTCTTTTTAATAGGTATGTTAAACTTTTTATTTTAACATACTCCCTCCGTTTCAATTTATGTGAACCCATTTGACTGTGCACGGAGTTTAAGAAAAGAGAGAAGACTTTTGAACTTGTGGTTAAAAATGAGGCACATATATTTTGTGTGGCTATAAATCATTGCATAAAGGTAAATTGTTTCCAAATAAGGAAAGAGGTCATTTTTTTTGGCACAGACTAAAAAGGAAATAGGTTCACATAAATTGAAACAGAGGGAGTATATATTTTCTTTTTCTTCTCAAAAATAGGTATGTTAAACTTTCATCGCATGGAAGGGGAAAATTCCGATATGCACAAGATATTTTATGTGTTTGAAGTGCAAGTCTATTTTAGAGAAGAAGAGGTGTTTATTAGGAAAAGAACTTATAGGAATGCTATTTAGTTTACTATTATCAAGGGTGTGGCCTGATGGTCAATGAAGTGAGGAGAATCATGAGGTCTAGGATTCAAAATCCAGCGGAGGCGAAAAACATTAGGTGATTTTTTCCCATCCGCCTAAGTCTTGGTGCGCAATGTTACATGTAATTGTGCGGGTGAGAGGTAGCAGGTAACCGAATGAAATAGTCAATGTATACGCAAGTTAGTCTGGATACAATCGTCATAAAAAGAAGTTAGGATATTATTGTAGAATTATCCGCGAAGATTCATATAGCCGACCCCAAATTGTTTGGGACTCAGGTGTAATTGTTGTAGTATTATTGTATAATTGTCAAAACCTAGACTAAACATGGATTTGAGTTGCTTAGATACTAGTTAAACATCTGGACATGTTGACACTAAGTCTGTGGAACAGATGCCAAAAGAGTGATAAGATATGGAAAGAAGTGTTCGTTAGTAAAATAGCAGGCATCATGTAGTAATTCACTTTTCTGGCTATTGGTTGTTACTCATTAATTTGTAACTTGTGTACTGTGTAGGCCACTGATTCGGGCGTGGTCAGTTGATCACTTGATCTTGTATCTGACTTGAAAGTGATCTAGCTCTTCTGTATGAATAGAGGCAGTACCCTTTAGAATTATCTGGGATCTTTTTGTTAATAGCGAATTTTATGTACAGTTTACCAAGGGAAGGAAATTCTTGCAGATTTTTTCCGGTACTTTCTTCCAACTTCAAATACTGTTCTTTCAACTTCAACCAAATATTGTCCAAACGCCTTGAGCATCTCGATTCCAATTTCTAACCTGCCGCAGTTGCTTGGAGAAGTATGCATACCTAGAAGTATTTTCTTTTTCCTTGAGCTATTCCTTTTGAATTACACTGGATGAGGCCAGTGTCTTTCTGCTAGGTTCTAAGCAGCTACTCTTGTTTGACTTTGGGTTTTTGACTTCAGATTGAGTTCAGAATGATGGAGGGAATGAAAAAGTCTAGTGTATGTGCTAATAAGATACCTCCAGAGATTTTACTCTTGTTTTCTCTAGGAATGTTAGGTTATGGCTCTACTCTAATTTGTTGATGACTTAGCAAGGATGAGTTATTGAATGTTACTCTTTGATGGTTTTGCGCCATCCTACATGTTGTAACTTGATTTTATATATTTGAAAAGAAAAGAAGGTTCTAATGTACTCATTGGTCAAAGTCGGACAAATTCTAGTGCCTGTCTGCAGTACTTACTACCATTAAATGTTTAGTGAGTGTACCAATTTTGAGAGAAGGGTAACTATCTCTAATTCATATGCTACTTATTAAACTACTTGACCCATTTAGTGGAATGATGCTTGAGCTCTCGCTTTCCTGTTTACCGTGACATGTTGATTGGACTTAGTTCCTCTTATGTAATTGAATTTTATTCTAGAAGATGAGGTCCAAGGTAAAGTGGAAGGGAGGAAGGCAGCGTACCTGAAGTTAGTAGGTAGCACTGGCGAGGAGGAAAGGAGAGCGAACAGTGAGAGATATAAGGCCGCTAAGAAGGAGGCGAAGCCGGCGGTCACGGAGGCTAAGACTGCGGCTTTTGCTCGTCTGTACGAGGAACTGGGGGACAAAGGTGGGGAGAAGAAGTTATTCAGGCTGGCCAAGGCTCGGGAGAGAAAGGCTCGGGATCTGGACCAAGTGAGGTGCATCAAAGACGAGGACGATAAAGTATTGATGGGGGAGGACCAAATTAAGCAGAGATGGCAGACCTATTTTCATAAACTTCTAAATGAAGAAGGGGATCGGGATATTGTGCTAGGTGAATTGGGGCATTCCGAAAGTCACTGTGACTTTATGTATTGTAGGCGCATCAAGGTTGCAGAGGTCGTGGAGTCTATGCGAAAGATGAGTAGGGGCAGAGCTACTGGGCCGGACAAAATTCCGGTATAATTTTGGAGGTGTGTGGGTAGAGCATGTTTGGAGTGGCTGACTGGGATGTTTAATGTTATTTTCAGGACAAAGAGGATGCTGGAGGAGTGGAGGTGGAGTACGGTGGTTCCGTTGTACAAGAACAAAGATGATATCCAGAGTTGTAACAACTGTAGGGGTATCAAATTACTGAGTCATACCATGAAAGTTTGGGAGAGGGTGATAGAAGTGAAGTGAGGAGGACCACGTCTATTTCAGACAACCAGTTCGGGTTCATGCCGGGGCGTTCTACTAGGGAAGTTATCCACCTTATTAAGAGGTTGGTGGAGCAGTATAGGGATAGGAAGAAGGATCTTCACATGATGTTTATTGATCTGGAGAAAGCATATGATAAGGTTCCTAGAGAGGTTTTATGGAGATGCTTGGAGGCAAAAGGTGTGTCGGTTGCTTACATTAGGGTGATTAAGGAAATGTATGATGGAGCTAAGACTCGGGTTAGGACAGTGTGAGGCGACTTAGAGCATTTTCCGGTTGTTATGGGGTTACACCAAGGATTTGCGCTCAACCCATTCCTATTTGCCCTGGTGATGGATGCACTTACACGCCATATTCAAGGGGAGGTGCCATGGTGTATGTTATTTGTTGACGACATTGTTCTGATTGATAAGACGCGAGGCAGCGTCAACGAGAGGCTGGAGGCTTGGAGACAGGCCCTTGAGTCTAAGAGTTTCAAGTTAAGCAGGACTAAGACGGAATACCTAGAGTGCAAGTTCAGCGTCGAGTCGACGGTAGCCGGATTGGATGTGAGGTTTGGATCACAGGTCATCCCCAAGAGGGACAGTTTCAAGTACCTTGGGTCGGTTATACAGGGGGAAAGTGAGATCGACGAGGATGTCACTCACCGTATAAGGGTGGGGTAGATGAAGTGAAGGTCAGCGTCTGGAGTCCTGTGTGACAAGAAAGTGCCATTGATACTCAAAGGTACATTTTATAGGCCGGTGGTTAGGCCGGCTATGTTGTATGGGGTTGAGTCTTAGCCAGTTAAGAACTCTCATATCTAGAAGATGAAAGTAGCAGAAATGAGGACGTTGAGGCGGATGTGCGGGCACACTAAGATGAATACGATTATGAATGAAGATATTGGGGAGAAGGTAGGCGTGACCTCCATGGATGACAAGCTGCGGGAAACTAGGCTCAGATGGTTCGGGCACGTTCAGAGGAGAAGCCTAGATGCCCCGGTAAAGAGGTGCGAGTTGCCGGCTTTGGTGGATTCGAGGGTAGAGGGCGACCTAAGAAGTATTGGGGAGAGGTGATCAGGCAGGACATGGCGAGGCTTCAGATTATCGAGGACATGGCCCTAGACAGGAAGTTATGGAGGTCGAGCATTAGGGTCGTAGGTAAGGAGATAGTTGTGCATATTTCTACGGTGTGTTAGAGTGAGGCTAGTTTGCTAGGTTTTTGTCTTATACTGTAAGTGGTTAATGTTGGGTTCACATTACTCTTTCGTTCCTCTTAGTGTCAGGTTTTATCTACTGGTTATTGTTTTGCTTTTCATCTATATTCTTGTGATGCTGTTATTTCTTTCTAAGATTTTTATGGATGATACTGATATATTGTCTTTTTTCGTCTTCTTGAGCCGAGGGTCTATCGGAAATAGCTTCTCTACCCCTTGGGGTAGGGGTAAGGTCTGCGTACATACTATACTCCCCAAACCCCACTAGTGGGGTTTCACTTGGTTGTTGTTGTTGATATTTACTTGTTGGAATTCTGTATATGGTTTTGGTTTGCTGGGGTATATGTCATGGAATAGTTTAAATTTGACATGTGATGATTTGTATTCTTGAAAGTAGAAAATGAGAATTTATATGTGCCCCAAGCATTTCGCGATAAACCACATGTAAAGTATGTAATTAAGTGGGACAGAGTGACTAGGTCTTTTGATTTATCATTGCAAAGAAAATTGAAGTACTGAACTCTTCCTGATCGGGGGTTTGTGTTTAAAGCTGGACCGTATGGAACATATTACGCTTCCACTTTGCCACAGTTAATCGTTGCAAAGACTTTTGTGCTTCTCGCATGTTGTTGGATGATGTCAGATTGGAAAGGTTAAAACTTGAGCTTCTTTGTGTCACCTGATAGAAAACATGTTCAGTTTATTCCTTCACATTCATCCTGTATTAATGATCTGTCTGCTTCTTGGGACAGTATTCCTGGCCGTTATCAAGCATTCTGGAAGGAACTTGATGATGTCAAGCACTTGTGGAAGCACAGACAGGAGCTGAAAATCGAGGATGCTGGCATTGCTGCTCTTTTTGGCCTTGAATGTTTTGCTTGGTTTTGTGCTGGGGAGATCATAGGACGAGGGTTCACGATTACTGGTTATTATGTCTGAATGTCTCCAAATATTAGGTTTCAAAGAAATGACTTATATCACTTTTGATAGGTCATTGCCAATCTCTACTTTGAGCGGATAACACGTATCAACGAGATACAGATTTTCAATTTTCATGTTTAGCAGGTACAATGTACGCAGAGGATGAGCCTTGTGCTAAAGATTTCAAAGGCTGAGTTAGGAGTAATATATGTGCTTCAATAAGGCGGCAGGCATCAAGCATGTCATTGCGCGATTATTGTTGCTTGCTATATGTTTATTTTCCTCTGGAATCAAAATAATTCCTGTGCGGCTCTCTTTTTAACAGTCTTAAAGTTAAAGCTGTTTAATTGAAAAGAAAAGTTTCTTGCTGAACTAGAGATTGTATCTTGAGAGTGATGTTACCAAATTGGACAAACTTTCAAATCTGGTTCAACTCTTGCGATCTCTCTGGCAATTTGAGGTTTTGATTGTCCTTAAATAAAGTACGTATAAAGTCTGGGACAGAGGGAGTTCAAGACTTTGTTCGTGAGTTTTGACTTGGAGAGTACCTAATTAAGATTTTTTGCATAGTTTAAGAGCATCTTGGATCATATGCCCTTTTGAATTAACTAAGATTTTTTGCATAGTTTAAGAGCATCTTGGATCATATGCCATTTAACTCCGATTGGATAGTAGTTGCTAGGTAGTGGATAACTATTTTAGGCCTGCTTTGGTTTATCACAGTTTCAATTTAAGAGCATAAGCTGGCAAGAAAGTTGATCGCAAGGATCATATTCACATTAAAAATCGTGCCACCTCATTTGCTGATTATAGAGATGCTTTACTAAAGTTCAGCACTAAGCTTCCGCCATGAACATAGGTTTGAGGAAAGCTAGATCACATTAAGCTTACTTTGCATGTTTAGAAGCTACTTCCATGGCTTGCAACCGTGCTAATTAATTTGTCCTTGCCGGTTTCCTTATAAATGCTTAACCAAAAAATATTACTGTATAATAGAAGAAAGTCTACAGTAGCTTTTAATTCTTCTAAATAATTTTTTTTTTTTTTAAAAAGGAAGTTCATAGGTTTGGAAAAATACAAGACCACAAAGATTATTGTATTTCTGATGTGTTCATGTTCTATGTACAAGTATCGAGTCCAAACAGAATACTAGCACTTTGAAACTGTTGTATCCATTCTAACAAAAGTAATACTATCTAATATATTTAGTTAGAACAAAACTTGTAAACTGCTCACAAAATTAAGAAATTTTCAGGTTGCAACACGAATATGAACTATCGCCTTCTTACTCTCTGTACTAATCCTCCAGCCTTACTGAAAAGGAGCTTTTGTCTTCCCTAAAGGATGTTCTTCCTAAAAGCCGATACCATCTTTGGTGAGAACAGAAAAACGAATGCTAATAGTGATCCGAAAAGCATTTTTATAAAATATTGCATTGGATCATTGTCAACTTCTTCCTCTGTACTAGTGGACGTTGACATTGCCACAGCCGAAGGCAATGCTTCAATAACTGCATCTGCCAGATCAGTTATGAAGGATGAGGTGCAATTCAGAGCAGGAACGCGACCCCAATTTTCAATTCCTGATTCAAGTGCTAATTCCTTGTATTCCATATCAATCTCTTCAAGAGTCTCTATGTGCTCACTCACGAAGCTGAAATTCCAATAGCAAGCATACATTAATATGAGATATCAATAAGAAAACCAAGAGAAAAAATATCTTTGTGCAAGTACTAAGAAAGTCTACAGAGACACAAGAAGTATTTAACTGTCATTTCAACAATCAAGCCCTTAATACTTTCAAGGGGGTTGATAATTTAAGTGCTTAACTCTCTCATTTTCTTCCAAAGGATCATTAAAACATTTTCAAAATTTTGACCCTTCTCAAATTCCAACTATAACGTAACTCAAGCCAAAGGTTGGCTTGGCATAGTTGCATGCAGATCCTGTGCTCGGAAATTCATAAGTTATAGGACCTAAAATGTTCAACTTTCCAACAAAGATTTGATGAATGTTCAAAGATTCAAAGCATAAGGAGGATTTGCTTAACTACACCCAGAATATGAGACTGCGGAGAATTTCGAGAAATGTACTCAGGTAGCATCTTAGTGGGATTACACTGGGTGGTTGTTGTTGTACTCAGGTAGCATCTCACTGCTATTAATTTGTTTATCTTTCTTTTGATAAGTCAAGAAAGTAGCATCTCACTTCTGTAGTTGAATCATCTCAAGTTTTCAATCTCTATATATGCACAAAAGTTAGCTTCCATTTGCAAAGATGCCTAAAGTTATGTTACATAATTGGGATAATACCATCTCATGCGGCTTTCCTATCACATCTCCAGCAAATTGGGTCTGGCTAGAGACCATCATAGCCTTGAAACGGTACCCAACAAATGTAAGGAAATAGCTTTATGTAAGTCTAATAATGGGATGTGAACCTAACAAAATATTGCCCAATAAATTCTTAACACTGAGTTTGATCCCACCACATTAAAAGAGCTGCACGAAACTGAGAACAGAAAATTCAGGTGGTTCTAGGATGTATACCTTACTGGAACAGCCAACAGAGACTTTACACCTTTCTTGCCAAGCTCAACAAGAACTTCGTCAGTGTATGGTTTCAACCACTGTACAGGTCCAACTCGGCTCTGGAATGCCAAAAAAATGATATTAGATTAAATTCAACACCAAACACGAAGAAAAATCCCTCCGTCACATTGTAATGGACCTGGTTAACTTTTACATGTATAGGAATAATATGTTATAATGGATATCGTCGAAACTATGTCATATCAAATTGGAATTAATATCAGAATTGTTGGGGGGGAGGGAGGGAGTTTTGCAACTTTAGGAAAATGCCATCCTTTTTGGACTGACAAAATAGAACTAACATGGGACAAAGGTATCAATATTCTTTCTCAAAATCCACCAGCCCACTGTCC
>AWOL01S0323601.1:0-10961 GCA_000715115.1 Nicotiana otophora | reverse complement strand
CACCACCACCACCACCACAAAACCAAAATAGAACATGGGACAAAGGTCAATTTATTCTTTCTCAATACCCCACCAGCCCACCGTTCTGCGCCCCCCATCCCACCCCCATACAGTATAGGCTAAAGAGGAAAACATGGACTATTTTCAACTTTGCCATGAACTGATCAGTATAAGCACAACTGGATGTAGATTGATTACAGTGTGTAATCTACATTTATTTCTAATCTATTATCTATAATAACTTTACGCAATGGCCACCATAAGGGAGAGCTCAATGCAGATGGCATTATAGAATGTCAAGAACTGTGTAACGCAGAAAACATGATCCAATGACAAACCTGATAAGCCAAGGTATGATCATTGTTAGTTCCTCTAGCTTTCAGCTCATTCATTATCAAGGAAATGCACTCCTCCATCTGATCTCGATATGGATCACCAGCATCTTCAACATAACTAACTGGCACTCCATGGGCGCTAAAGAAAATCATCACCTAAAATCATCCGGAAACTTGTCATTATGTTGCCACAGTAGCTACTCCCAGTTTCAATAATAGTAAAAAGGAGTTCATCAATTACAAGTATAAACATGACGGACAGGAACTGAGTTCATACAACTAAAGAATAACAAGATAATCTACCTCCTCAGGGTTAGAGAAATTATGCAACTCCTTCTCAATCAAGTCTGCCATGGACTTGATGTAGCCTTGTCGTTGGTACCAGGATTCAATGATAGCAACTGGCAGTCTAGACAGATAAGAGTCATCCCTGAGAGGAAGCAAAGTTCATACATTATTTTGATAAAGGAGTTCATATATTATTTAGAATCAGGAACAATATATATGTAACATTATTAAGAAAGAATGACATTCCACACATGCAGTTACCAAATTGAAAAGAAAGAATTACTTGAAAATATTTTGTAGGGCACGGACGCTCGAACCAGTTGTAGAGATAGAATATTGAGGATACAAAGGCAGCACTACGAGCTTCGTAATCCCATCTCTTTTAATCTGCCGCACAACAGGGAACACAAATTCAGATCAAAGAGAAGATTTACATAATTTTAGCATTCGCAGGAGATGAGTGATTCTGGGGCGGGCCCATTCAATCCCAGCTGTTCAATCAGATGCTTCTTTCGAAAATGGACGACTGCTGCTGGGATTGGATATATGAATAAAGCATGTACCATCTAGGACATTCAGAACATGAGATTTTTAAATGAAAGGACAAAAAAAATATAGGATCTCAAATTAACAGCTGGTGATTTTCAGAATTATCAACATCTAACATGTATTATACATATGTATTTACTAGATAAAGCTGAGAGTGTATATTACAGATCACTAAGGGAAACACTGCATTATCAATAAGGCTTTGCTATGCAAACAGACATCCATTCACTACACAAACATCCAATGTCCAACAGTTGGTTACCCCCATCCTGGTCCTATCTACACAGCATAAAAGTCTAGATTCCATACTGGTATGCATATGAAGATCTGTAATTGCTAAGAAAATATTGTGAAAGCATCCGATTTAATTACTAGAAAATTTTGTAATCATCATAGTCCTCATTCCTAGACAAGATAGGAGTCCAACTGATTTACTTTAGGTACCCCTATAAAATGAATATTCATTATAATGAGGACGATGCAAAAGCATATAGTGCAGAAGTTTTCTGCTATTTACCTGCACTAAAACTTTATAAGGGTTGGAGATCGAGAGAGGTGTTCTCTCCTTCTTTCTTATGTTTATTATTTCCCCTTTGGGTGTAAAGTGAAGGAGAGGGTGGTGAGCTACCAAAAATCAAATTCAATAGACATCCATTCACTAGAAATGTCATCTATTATATCTTTAATTTGCCACTTTTCCCAACAAAAAATTCTTTAAAAATTACTCATTAAAGAAGTTTTTTTTTTCTAGGATCAAATCCTGGTTAGGATTGCTTTAGGATCCCAGGTCTAAGTGTAAAATCATAAGAACTTTATAAGACTAGAAGAAGAAAAAAGAAACATTACATACCTACAACTTGCATAACTACAGGAAAAGTTGAAATTAGTGAAAATCTATTCTAAAGATATAAACTCAAATGTCTAAATACGACAGGAGCTCAGAACATACATCACTTGTAAAAACATGTAATACAGGTTATGCATAAACATAAATGGAAAAGGATGGGCCAAAAGGTATACCGTTGTTTATATTCATTATACCGTAAATTAAAAGCGAATTTGCAGCAGATGAGCTGCAGGTTCCAGAAAAATAAGGACCACTTCTATCATAAATCTAAACAAAAACATTGAAGAGAAGATCATAGGCTATGTTGCTCGAACTCCCCGAAAATATTGCTGGGTGCGTGCCGGATTCTCCAAAAATACATTTTTGGAGGATCCGACATGGGTGCGGCAACATTTTGGAGACTCCGCGCAACATAGCTCATTGGGCAAAGCGACATTTTTTTATAAGGACTCATAGGACAAAAAGTTATGATCTTAAGATCCTACAAATTTTTGTTCTATCAATCAGAATTATTTCCTCTATTATTAGTGATTCTTTATTATTACTTTTTTTCACTAACTGAGAAATTCTTGAGGACAAATGGAGTGCATGGCCTCGGCTCCAGAACCATACTTGAGATGTCTCGATTCTTCTTAAGAAATTGAAGCTCCCTGTCTCTAGATAGGAAAAAATCATTTACAAAGTTTAGCTGGCCCGTTGGCACAGACATGAAACACCTACTAGGATGAGGCATAGCGGGAATTGAACCCACATCTCGTTGAGTTGCTCCAGCAAGCACCCCTTTGGAAGCTCAATTAGAACCGGGATTGTAGATTTGGTTGTATTTGGATGGTTTTCAAACTCCCGAAATGCAGTCTAGACAGCTAGCCGTCCCCTTTCTGACTAGTCTAATACCAAAACCATTTCCATCATTACCATAGCCAAAATTGAAGTTGCAGTTATGTAGGCACTCGACAGTTCGAAACTGAGTTGATAATAGGCCCACCCCTCTACCCTTCTCCACTTAAATACCGAGCTTTTGTTTGTCATGGGGTTCAAACCCGTGTCGTGCGCCTAACCCACATCACATGTTGCGCTCTTACCACTAGACCAAAGCCCTATGGGAAAATCTGTGTTCTTACTTAATACTAAGATGGCTTACATTTTTCAGTTTTGATATCTAGGTGGTTCTCTTGAAGTTCTGCCCCTATACAAACTCTTAACACAAGTTGGACTTATTTGAAATATCAAGGGCATTTTTTTAAAGAACAACTAGAATACATGCATACTGACATGAAAACGAGGAAAAAGAATAAATGCAAGCCATTATCAACTCAACTTGGCTAGATATAAATCTAAACGCATGAGAGAAGACACAGACAAGATCAAAGAGGTGATCAAGAAATAAACAGATGTAACTGCTAAAGGAAAAAAAGAAGGCATTTTAGACCTACCTGGTGAACAGCTTCCTCGGTGAATGGGTGCCAGTAACGCATTGCAACATAGACATTTGCAGGAACTTCCTTTGTTTCTAGTGCCATTTTTAGCGCGCTAGCCTGTAATAGTGAGCTTAAGAGGGTTATAACATGTTGAAAACAACTCCACCATATATGGAAAAAAAAGGAGCTTTTTATCATATAGTACCAAAAATAAAACTGAGGGTTTTCTTTACCTGCTCATCTGTTATCTTTCGTAAAGGGGAACCGCCTCCAATTGCAGCGTACCCTTCCTTACTCTTCGGGGCTCGGAGAACAGAAATGAGCTGTGCTAATGGGCGTTGGAGAAATCGGAATAATCTAGGGAGACGTATAATATCCTGCCCACCAAAAAACAAAAGAATGATACCATTAGCATAACCATAAACAAATCTAACTTAACTGTTCAACATCTTCAGCTTAGAAGTAACAAGGGAATTAGACTGATTGCTAGCATACAGGGTCAGCAAATAAGTTGAACAGGAAAGGCTGAACATCGTGAAGCGTGTCTGGTCCTCCAAGATTCAAAAGTAGCACCCCAATCTTTTCTTCAGTTGTCTGTGAAGGAGATTCAGCAATGCTCCCGGGATATGTATACGCCCCAACAGAACAAAACGTTTTGCCGACTGGATCTCTCTTGTGCACTGGACGATGTAAAGACGATCCACCAAATACACTGCTCTTCTTATTTTCTGAAGATAAAACCATAGACAATTCCTGCTCGGTAAGATTCGTTTCTTGTCCACCATGTGAGACATGGCAAGCAGGCATTAACCTTGTCCGAGGGCAGAACCTGCCAAGACAGAGACTTACGATATGATTTACAGAGGGACTCGCATTACTTCTAATAGGCAAACATATCTCAAACAGAAAGTGGATCTTTTCTCCAATTAAAGTTCTATGACTTTGTACTTGATACACTCCCTTTATTTAATTATTCCTACTATGTTGCATTGCATATGTTAAGAGTTACGTTGCATACGTTAAGAGTAAAATCTAATTTTTTGTACAAGAAGCATTTACTTCACATGATTAACTTATATTCAAATTAGTGTAAAACCAACAATTTCTTCATATGTCGGTGAAAACAGTACTATATGACCTCAGGCTCCTACGAAAACTCAAATCATCAAAAAATTAATCCCAGCAGCAATAAGAAAAAAAAAGAACATCTTTCAGCAAGATTCTGAGTTTCAAACAGTTGACATACAATAGATTAAATAATCTGGCTAACAAATCATTGGATCAAAACCCATAGAATTGACAATGGTCAGCTTCTAGGTATCAAAATTTTGATACCGGCTCATATAAAACCGAAATCAATTTCCGAGAACAAAAAAAATGAATGACCCATAAAAAGCTTACATCGAAGAGTTAGAGCTGAAATTGGAAAGATTTGAACTTTGAAGCTTCATTGGTTGAAGAAGCCGAGAGATCGTTCCTGCTTCCATGATCAAAATTTTCAAGGGAAAAAAAGGAAGAGATTTATAAGTAGTTTTTTTATGGGGTTCGAAAGTAGTGAAGATTTGGGTCAAATGGTTATATTAAAAGGGGATTTGCTCATAAAATATAGAGAAAAGTTATAAGAAATGTAGGGTTTATGGGAAATTATTGAATGGAGAAAAAAGGGGTTGCGTGTATATATGAATAAATAAAGAGAAGAGTCAAAGGGAAAGGGAATAATGAAGACGTGTTCCTAATTGGAGGCGCTAATGGCAGAAAGAAGCAAGTACACCTAACACTAATGCTTAGACTTTTTTCTCTTCTTCTTCTTCCACAAGTAGTAGTTGGGCAAAGGGACCCCATCGATTGAAACTTCTAACGAAACCCGCGCCAAATCCACCCATCATTTTTTCTTTTCATACTCGTATAAAATTTAGCATTAGAATTGTATTATTTGGTTACTATTTTATTACTTACATAAAATTTAGTGTTACAATACAATAAGGTCGTTTGATAGGAAGCATAAAAATAGTGTTGAATAGTGTGTATAAATAATGATGATATTAGTGACGTTGAGATTAGTTATGTTAAAATTATTTTTTATACACTGTTTGATTTTCTGTATTAAAGTATCGCATAATTTCTAGAAATATTAGTCGTTTACAAGAAAATCCTCCACATTTTTTAATGTTGTACACTAGTTTTATTACCCTCAGCATTTTTTATTCTCTCTGCAGCCAACTTGTTTTTACTGGGGAGCAAAATTAAAAGAGAAAACTAATTGAAATATTAAAGTTAAAATGGAAGAAAAATTTAATTGCTATGACATATAATACAAATACCAATTATTAAAAAATGGGTAAATTTTTAACAAAAAAAAAATTAGTTTATACTTTGAACGAATGCAAAATCAAATATAGTATTAAATATGATATTATTCTGATTATAGTAGAATGCTAAAGGGGGAAAATAATTAAAATATTATAGTATAAAAATATATAAAATATGGTGAAAAGTATTTGGAATAGGTTTTGAATGATTTGAGGGGCAATGATATCTTTAAACATGTTTAAGCAAGTATTTAAAACCCTTGCATTGTTAATATCATGATTTGCGAGTTTTTGACCAATATTGTTCATTATCTTTGAGGGTAAGTCTATTTTGGTCCCTCAAATATAACCCTGAGCATATTTAGTCCCTTAAATATGCTAAAGTGGAGCACCTTTAGTTCCACTGATACAATATGTTCAAAAAACTAACGGTGTTACCCAACTCTGATTCATGAAACAAATCTTCTGCTCTGAAGCAAAATATTTCCTCTCCTTTTATTGGATAACACAAATTATCACTTTAATTCCTCATTTTTAGATAATGTTTTCTAAAATTTTGACCTTGAAACTATCCCCTTTTGTGCTTATTTTTAATGAGAAAATGATATTTTATAACCGCTGTAAAAATAATAGCAAAAAAAATATATAAAATTTGTATATATATATATATATATATATATCGGTTGATTTTTCCAAAAAAAAAGTTAAAATTTTAAAAACATAGAGCTACCAGGATCACTTCTAGGCATATTATTGAAGCAAACGAATAACCAAGTTGTATTGTCACTTTTAGCCCATGGCAGAAACTATTTACATCTGGTAGCGGGAAAAGTATATAAAATTTGTATAATTTTTGTATATTAACATACAAAATGTATATATATATATACAAAATATACAAATTTTATACATTTTTCGGTTATTATTTTTACAACGGCTATAAAGTGTCATTTTCTCATTGAAAACTGGCACAAAAGGGGATATTTTCAAGGTCAAAATTTTAGAAGACATAATCTAAATATGAGGAATTAAAGTGATAATTTGCGGTATCCAATAAAAGGAGAGGTAACGTTTTGCTTCAGAGCAGAAGATTTACTTCATGAATCAGTGTTGGGTAACACCATTAGTTTTTGAACACATTATGTCAGTGAGACTAAAGGTGCTCCACTTTAGCATACTTAAGTGACTAAATATGCTCAGGGCTATATTTGAGGGACCAAAATAGACCTACCCTCAAAGATAAGGGACAATATTAGCCAAAAACTTCATGATTTGCTATGTATTAGTTATACATAGGATAATATCAAATAGGATGTATAATTAATACAAGTATTAGGACAAGAGTGGGTTGCTCTAGTGGTGAGCACCCTCCACTTCCAACTAAGAGGTTGTGAGTTCGAGTCATCCCAAGAGAAAGGTGGGGAGTTCTTGGAGGGAAGGGAGCCGAGGTCTATCGAAAACAGTCTCTCTACCCCAGGGTAGGGGTAATGTTTGCGTACAAACTATCATTCCCAGACCCCACTAGTGAGATTATACTGGGTTGTTGTTGTTATTGTTGTAATTAATACAAGTATTAACATAGGTGAGAAAATATACTAAACAAGAAATTCGTAATGCACAAAGCTAATGTTTGCATTATTTTTTTTTAATATCTCCTACCAAATGACTCTTAAGTGGTTGTAATTTTTGTTGCGGCATAAATGACATCTTCATATTACGTTAAATGGGATAAAAAGTTGACTAAGAATATGGGATGTATGACACATGGATTAAACTTACTATAATGACTAAATAATTTTGATTGTATTAAACAATTTTTTTAAGTAAAAGCACATATTTTAATCCATGCAATATTAATTCTTACGTTACGATACCTTACAACTTGTTTGGATGGTTGTTACACATTGTATTATATTGTATTATTATTTCAAAATAATATTTTAGTTGATTCTTTATTTAAAGTTGATTGTACTGTATTGTTAAATTCATTGTTTCGAAATAATAAAAAGTCTCATTTTACAAAATAACCGATTTGATGTAGTGGGATTGTTTTCTATTTTTATTTTCAATTATGCCCTTTTTTATTACTCCATAATTCTATTTTATACTTCTTTTTTTTTACTCCATACTTTGTCTTCCTTCGTCCAACATTTTGGTTCGTTTGCTCTCTTCCTTTTTTGTATCTTTTTATCTCAATCTATAGTTTCTGGATACATTTTGTTGATTAACAACTTAATTTGCTCAGGTTTCTACTCTTAATATGAAACTACAAGTACTTTTTTTTGTTCATGGTCATATTTTTAGGTTCTCCTTATTGCGCTACAACTATGTCTAGTTTTGAAGATTTTTATTTTGTAGTAAACAGTATAATCTGATAATGTAATTTATCAAGTTAAAATCATGGTTTAAAGTTTGGGATAAGCTTATCACGTTTATTTGCAGCTACATCATATATCATTAATACTCACATTCTTATGAGAGAAACAAAAGCATCTGACCAAATATGGTATAAAATAATGGTGTATTTAGTGTAGGAATTAAATCCCATTAAACCCCAACCAAAGGACACATCACACATGAATGTATTACCTAACTAGAAAATTTGACTGTGCTTCGCACGATCGATAAAACAAGCTATAATTTTGTATTGGATATCAAATATGGAGAAAATGAAAAACGAAGTCCATCAATTTCAACATCAAATAAATCGGAAGTAAACAGTCATTGATAGTGAAAAATGTCAGTTATAACATTTATTTGTAATAATGTAAACTTAAATTTTGTAAATGCAATAACATAATATTCGTATATACACAATTATATTCACAGGAATTCTTTGTATGATTTATCTGATAATGCTCCTTTAAATATTTTTTTTTCTAACGTGTACTTATTCATATTTCAAATATTCTATCCGCATTTGTGTGATTCTTGTATACATCTCATCCATGGAAGCTTCATGTTGTTTATTTACATCTTTAACAAAAGTCGAATATGGTTTTAATATTGCAAAGAATAATAAAGTAATAAAATTATTTAATTTCGCATAAATAATTTACCAGATAATTATTCAAGGAAGTTTGACGTCGATGATCTATAATATGTTTATCCATTGTAGAAATCATGTATGATGTCAGACAAATTTTATCGTGAAGATATAAGCATATGATGAATTATATTATTAGTATATATTTAATTTAGAGCTCTATAATTTATATGCGTAAACCTTTATGCTCATTAGGGACAAAACATGCAGAAATGCATTATAATGCAACAAATAAAATTGCAACATAAAAAACGTCATTAGACAATATAATATAAGGTTTTTGAAGGACATAATTTATTAGAATTCTAAATATTATTGTTATCCAAATATAAATAATTATCAGATGAGCAAAACTATATATGTATACATGAATTTGTTTGTAGTGAAAATATGGCTTGAACTTTTTGAACTCTTTTTGATAGGAAGAGTATTTTGTAATTGCTATTATTAATCAAACATATTCATATAAAGATAATTGATAGTAGGCTATATTTATGCAATTTAGACACTATTCATACTCTAATTTAGCCGCACTTTATTGATATTTGAATGCTAAAAGATAACAAAATGCTCTAATTAAGAATTTTATGCTTTGCAGGAGCCACTCCGAGCTAGGAGGAAGCTAAAGAGTATTTTGGAGTCAATATAGAGTGTGGAAGGTCAGTCGAAGGTTAGCCGGGTCGAAAAGGAGCGAGAAAAGCAAGAGGGGAGTCCCCTCTAGGTGCGCGGCCGCGAATTGGACCGCGCACTAGAGGTAGAACACTGACGGTCGAATCCGCGGCCACGGACGAGCGAACGGAGACCAACAACTCAGGGGCAAATATGTAATTTCTAAGGCGACTAACCTAAACCTATATGAAGCCTAATTCGCCCAGAAGAGAAGGAGAGATATTTTTAGGAGATTTTAGAGGCAAGAACAAGAGGAAAAGAAAGACGGAGAATTTCCTAAGAGTTTTCATCTTCTTCTTCTTATTACTTCCATTGTTGATTATGAATTGTTATAGTGAATTTTTATCCATTAGTATGAGTAGCTAAACCCATCATCTAGGGTTGATGGAACCAATTGTTGGATGAAGTTTTGACTATGTTTAGATATAATTGAGCCGTTCTTATTTTATGATTGTTCAACTATGTGTTGGGTTGTGATTAATTGAAAGGGCCCTTGATTAATCGTATCTAGTTACCTTGTGTTGCTTGAGAAAGAACACTTGGTTAGATTGTTATTGAACAACACCACTTTCGGGTAAGTTAAGAGATTAATTACTTAAATTTAAAAGCGGGGTTAGAGATAACGAAGCTTTGGTGGGATAATTCTGAGTTGCATAACTTGTTAACTAGAGTAGTTCGAGAGAATGCTTCTAGTAAATTATCGCAATTGATCGAGAGATAATTACGGTAGCCTGGAACTCATAATCCTCATAGAGTATTACGGCGAGATTATATCTAACGTGTCAGGAATTAGTCCGGCAATTGGGGAAATCAATAGCCCTAGATCCTTTTTACCGTTGAATTCAACCTTATTCTTGATTATTGCTAATTTTGTGTCATTTGTCATTAGATAAATAAATTCCACTTATACTCCATTTAAAATCTTGCATCCAGAAGTTATTTGAGCTTATCATTAGCATTGTTAAAAGTTATAGTAAATAGGTTAATTCCATGTGGGATTCGACTCCGGACTTGAATCGGATTATATTTGCAGCGACCGCTTAGTCCTTTTTACAAGGCATAGTTGGGCGTGATCAAATTTTGGCGCCGTTGCCGGGGAACTAACGGTATTATTTATTACAACTTAGAAGAATTGTTAGGATTCTTAGTTTAGATCAATTTCCTACGATGTTAAATTTTTTTTCCATTGAAATTCTCACGTTTGAACTCTTCTGTGACTCAGGTGTATGCGTAAAAGCTCTATGAGGACTGGTGAACTTTTTGAAGGACTCTCAGACCCCGAGAAAGCATTCAGGGCATTGAATCGGGCCAACAAGAAGAACAAACAGTTAAAACAAAAAGACCAACTCGAAAGTGAAATGGACAACGTGGACGACATCAACGTAAACAATCAGAATGATCGTGTTGACCCAAACGATGGAGTGGTGGCACCTCTTGTGTTACACCCTATATTGTTTTGTACGTAAAACTGCGTCGTGAGCAAACTAGTGTAGGACCCAA
>AWOL01S0323584.1:6556-25070 GCA_000715115.1 Nicotiana otophora | reverse complement strand
TACTACCCTCCCCAGACCCCATTAATGGGATTCTACTGGGTTGTTGTTGTTGTTGTTGTACTGAGAGGGCTCACAGAACTCCTCTCCTCCAGGATTTGTATCCTACTCCATCAAAATGTATTGTTACCAAAGTCGATCTAGCATTCTTTGATGGATGCATGTATAAAGGATTGGTCAAATCCATAACATCTCTCACCAAATCGGACCTAGTGTTCTCCGATTGACGAATAGTTGGGTCAGCAACATCCTCTTCTCTGGCCATGGTTTGAAGTATCGAAAGAGGAAGATGAGATTGCACTCTGACAGACGAATAACGAATCAAATTCTCACAAAAAGAAAATTGATTTCAAGATTTTGGAAAACCCTAGATTTGATTGAGCCAGCGAAATCGATTGAATTAGTGAAATCGATTGAAGATTGAGTGAGATATAAAGCAAAAAACAAAGTTGTGCTCTGATACCATGTTGAAACTCAGAATATGTGAGGTGTGGACTCCATTGAAGAGAAGACTTGAGCTGAAGCTACTAGCAGTTGGCTGAAGAGAACATTATAGAGTATGAGAGAAAATGTGAAAAATATAAAATAATCTCACTCACTATAGCTCTTACATTATATATGTGAAAAATGTAAAATAATCTCACTCACTATAGCTCTTACATTATATATACGTGTAAGAAGAAATGTAGACTAACCTAAAAGGTGGCAACAACTCATGAAGAGCTAACAACTAAACGAACATTAATCTAATTGACTAACTATGACTAACAAACTAATAATGTGTACATAAATATATTAGTGCTTTGTCTATCTTAACAGTTCTTATCCTATTTTTAAGTCGTTACAACTTGTATATATGATTGTTATACGTCGTTTCATAATGTGTCGTATTGTATGCTATTGTATTGTATTGTATTATTTTGATAAATATAATGTTTGGATAGATTGTATCGTTTGCCATCGTTTCATGATGTCACACACCAATATTACATAAAAAATGTAAGAACGTGGTAAAATTATTATATAAAAAGATACGATAAAGATAAAATATAATTATTTAATAATAAGAAAGGGCAATATGAGAAAAAAAAAGGTAATAACACGAACGCATCAAATCGATTGTTACGCGACACATTTTATCATTACGTTACATTGATTTTAACGATACTATATAATAAAATCTAAGTAATAATTAAAATAAATATTATGTTTAAAATAACAATGAGATACAATATAATAGCTGACAACCACCCAAACAAGAATATTAGTGCCACTATTAATGGAAAATAATTAAAAAAAGATTGGCTAAAAAGAAAAAAGAAAAAAAAAAAACACAATCCCCCTTCCTTCTTCCCGGGTTTGGGATTTTCGTAGGTTTCAACCGTAAGCATATAGCGCGCGCCTCTTCTTCTTCCTATTGTTCAATTGATCGAAAAATGCGAACCAGAAATCAGGCTAAGCTACATAATCAATCAACTGGTATGTTTCCTAACTCTTCAACCAGCCCCCAAAAAACAACAACAACAACAACAAAGAATGCATAAAAATTCAATCTTTCTATTCTTGTTTTACAGTTTTTGCTAGTTTATCCTCTAACTACCCTTTTATTGGATTCTTTCATATTTCTCTTTTGATTCACTTTACTTACTGTTAAAGTACACCAGATGACACCAAAACATAACCAAGAATGCATAAAAATTCAATCTTTGTTCTTCTTTTTCACAATTTCAGCTTATTTCTCCTCTTGTTTAACTACCCTTTATTGGATTATTTCATCTTTATTTGCTAGTTGTCTTTGGGATTCAGTTTATTTACTGGTATGTTTTCCTTAACCACACTACATATTACTAAAACAAAACCTGACTGCATAAAAATTCAATTTTTAGATTTTTGTTTCACATTTTTTTTTGCTTCTCTAGTCCTTCTTACAACCCCTTTTTGAGGTTCTTTCATGTTAATTTGCTAGTTATTTTGGGTGTGTTTTACTTATGTAACCCTTTATTGGTTTGGGTTATAGCTAGTAGCAAATGTAGTTTAAGTGAAAAAAAGGCAGACCATTCAAGGCTTGTTTCTTTGTATATCAGAAATAGCCTCTCTACCTTCACAAATTAGGGCTAACGTCTGCCTACACACTACCCTCCATAGGCCACACCTGTGGGACCACTGGGTTTGTTGTTGTTGCATCCAAGGCTTGTCTCTTTATTTTCAATTGATGGTATATTTCCGTGATAAGTAATCTCTTTTTGTCTGACCCAAGTAGAGTCTTACTCTAAAATGTAACATTCATGAAACTTTTCAAATGACTAGTGATCGGTGATCACCGGAGAATATGAATATGCTTATACATGGACTTTTGTTATGTGCTAGTTAATTAGCTTCATTACAGTAATGCACTGAGGTTACGTTAAGTTATGTTTTCCATTTCGGACAGTAAATGAAGAATCTGTGAAACACTACAGTGAGATGGAGAGCCGAAGCGGCTGCAAAGATAGAGCCAGTGATAACGGTTTGTTATGTCGCAATCATTCATTATTGATATTAACTTTAAGAACTCTTGTTATGTACTTTAAATATGCATTGAAAATAACAGTAGAGTTTTGAGTTCTTGAAGGTTGAAACTACAGTAAAAATAACATGCTTGATTTCAGAAACTCTTGCAAACATATCTCGAGGTGCAGTGGGAAAACTCTTGAAACGAGTCAGCAAGTCACGTGGCTCTCGGGGTCTGAACACAGATGATAGTTACCTATGCAAACAAGATTCTACGGGCAAGGTTTGTTTCTTTCTTGTGCTATCGCTTCAGTTGGGCAATGTAGTGAGTGAAACACTTCCTTCAGCAAGAAGTATTTAACTCTTTTTGTTCGCAATGCTAAAAAATCGTATGTGTTTCCATGTCTTAGTGTTGATGATTTAGGCATGAACTGCATTTGGACAATGCATTTCTTAATTGTTCTTTGTTTATATGTATAGCCAGAGAACAGATCAAGGGAGACAGAAAAGCAGCTTACCGGCACTACAGTGGCAAGGACTACATTAGATGCTGAATGTTGCACTAAAGATGTGTTACAAAATGTGCCATTGGAAGTGGAAAATGAAGGTACAGATGTTCAGTATCAGAGTATCGAGAGGGAAGATGAACTTGATGGTATTGATTGGGAAGACGGGTCAGTTCATACTTTGAAGCCCGAAAGCAATGTTAAGGAAGATACAAGCAATGGTGTGACTGTTGAGTTTGATGCTCTGCCTGACTCTAGTAAACAGAAAACAGTACGCCGAGCAACTGCAGAAGAAAAGGTGGTTTGAATATCATAGAGAAAAGATATGAATGCCATGATCTTACATTTTAGTCCTTCGTCGGACGTGCATCAACTTGTACTTTTCCCCCCTTAAATTGCAGGAATTGGCTGAGGTTGTGCATAAGGTTAACTTGCTTTGTTTACTAGCGAGGGGCAGGTTGGTAGATAGTGCTTGCAATGATCCTCTTATCCAGGTTCTTTCTTATTCCCGTAGCGTGATATTCTTCCCCCAATTGTCATCGATATTAGCATGTAAAATGTGGATCTGCTAAACCTTCTATCAACTATCTTACTGGATTGTTGTTTATTCATAAAGTGAATCCACCCCTACCTACCCAGGCTCCAAGAAAAGAAATAGAAGATAAAGAAAACAGGAAAGGCTATTCCAGCGTTGGTGAATTAAAGTCCTGGTTAAGCAGCAGTATGATTCTCTGTTTTCCTTAGTCAACTCGGTATAGAGGGGATGGGGAAAATAATGAAACAGTAACGAGGGAGTGAGATGACGTTACTTTTTAGAAGTCGTGTCCGAAATTTTCTTCACAGGTTTCTGAAATGATGGAGATCAGGATACAGACACATATTTTAAACTTAGAGAGACTTAAGTTAGTTTTGGGGAATATTGTGAATGGGTGAGAAAATTAGAAATATGTGGAAAATTGTAGTAAAATCCTAGTTGATGTCCAACTAGATTTGTCATCCTTCACCTTTGTTGCTGACGTGCTGTTATGGTTTTGATATGTGTTAAACTTCGAAGTTTTAGAAATTTAAAATCTCTATATGACTCATTCTCAAAAACAAAAAAAGAAAAAAGTATCTCTATATGACTCTACAGCACATGATCATTGAGGACTTTATAGCTATGGACACATAATCTCAGATAATTCCAGTTCTAGTTATGTGTTTTTTTTTTGGTGTCTCATTTATTTATGACATAATATTTGACTTAGCATGACTTGTCAAAAAAAAAAAAAAGTTTGATCTTTGACTTAGCATGCTTTAGCCTCTTCTGTGTGAATGATATGGAAATGCCGGTGAACTTTTGGCCTTTTAAAGTATTCCCTCCAAGTACTGATACTTATGGGAGGAAACTAGTAAGATATACGATTTTACTTATTTTGCCAGGCTTCTTTACTTTCACTGCTGCCAGCACATCTGCTGAAGCTAACAGATGTTCCAAAACTTACCACGAAAGCGCTAACTCCTCTTGTCAGTTGGGTATGTGCTTTATGTTATCATCGTAACTGCCCTTTGATATTACAAGTTTCATTCTTTTATTTCACCTTTTACCACTGGTTGCAGTTCCACAGTCATTTCCGTGTTAGAGGTGCAAGTGATTCAGAGAAGTCATTTCATTCAGCTTTGGCATCAACTCTTGAGTCTCAGGAAGGGACCCCAGAAGAAGTATGGTTTTGCATTATAAGTGTTTTCTCGTTTTCCTGTCCTTAGCATAGCTTTTTCATAACATCGTGATTCGTGTCTTAAAAAATAAAATATACATATATATTTTTCCTTCAGATCTGATATAATATCAGGGTTAATTGCAAAACTTTGGAACTTACCTATTTAAAACCATAGTTAGAGGCTGTGCAGGCTTCTATGTCTTGATAGAAGAAACAGTGTTTAGTATATTGCCCATTGATCTGAGAAACAATCCTTTTTGTTTTTCATTATTACAGGTTGCTGCATTGTCTGTAGCACTGTTTAGGGCTTTGAATCTTACGACCAGGTAAGCTGTAATTTTTCCTATTAACTTTTACAATTAAATAGCCTCTATTGTTCTTCTATTGACTGCTGTATTATCCATTACTCTGAATGACGGCTATGTCATAAATGCTCTAAGAGAAGAAAAGAGTTCAAAATGCAGGTAAAGATTGGGGGAAGGGGGATCACTCTAAGAGAGAGACAGAGAGAGGTAAGATGCTAGGTGCAACTAAAGTTATTGAGAGCATTTAAACTATGAAGTTAAATTGTGCAGAGCATTTAAACTCCAAAACTATCTCCAGTCTGTTGAAGTATTGTTATTCCTTGTCTTACCCTAGGTGATTTCTGTTTCTCTTTTTTCCCACATATTTTCGGTTAGTTGCTAGAGCTATTGCATAGTGATTTTAACACATTTAGCAGTGAACTGCCTATTGTTGGAGTAAGGAAGTGCGTACATATAACCTAGTAAGTGCTGAGAATTCAAATTATGTGGAAATCCTCTTCTGCACACTTTTATTTTGGTAACAAGCGGCATGAGCTGGGAAGTTAGGTGACAATTTTGCACTGGAAACTTCCCTCTTGTACAGTTTCTTTATTGCATTTCGAACATGAAAACCCCATGGTGGCATACCAAAAAGGACAATCTAAGCAGCTTATTTTTTCTATGCTCAATCTTGCAAGCTTTTGGAATGCCCCAAAGCTTGCAAGTCTTTTATCTCATGAGAAATTACCTTAAAGATATCTGATGACATTCATTGCAGGTTCGTATCAATCTTGGATGTGGCTTCCTTGAAGCCGGAAATTGAGAAACCATATCCCTCTGGTCAATCCCCTAGTAAGGCTGGTAGCGGGATATTTAACTCTTCGACATTGATGGTGGCTGCACCAAAGTATTCTCCTATCTCTCCTGCTAAATCTTTGGCTGATGGCAAGCATTACAATGACAAGTCTAGAGCAACTATTACAGATAAGTCTAATAAAAGAATGTCGCCATCAACATCAGATGCTCTACGTGATGCTAACGATGCATGTATTATGAAGAGAGAGCAGCCAAAGAGAAAAGGGGATCTTGAATTTGAGATGCAGTTGGAAATGGCTCTTTCTTCCACCGCAGTTGAAATAGTTAGGAACACTATGGTCTCAGAAGTGGCGGATGTACAAAGTACTTCGTCAAATGTATCACCGTTCAAAAAGAAGAAAATTAAAGCAGAAGAGTGTTCGACTTCCTCTCATGGACTATCAACTGCTGTTGGATCTAGGAAAGTAGGGGCGCCTCTATACTGGGCAGAGGTCTACTGCAGTGGTGAGAATCTGACGGGGAAATGGGTGCATGTTGATGTTGTAAATGCAATTACTGATGGAGAGCTAAATGTGGAAGCTGCAGCTGCTGCATGCAAGTCACATTTACGATATGTTGTTGCTTTTGCTGGAAATGGAGCTAAAGATGTTACACGCAGGTTTCAATTTCTTGCTGCTTTGGTGTTCCAAATTTCATTGGGTGCTGTAGTTTCTCTTGGATTTAGTTTTATTAGTCATTGTTTTATATATAATCTTAGTCATGTTATCTGCAGCATGATGCTCCTCTTCATGCATTCATATTTTGAATTTCAAGATTTTGACCCAGTGACTATGTTTTGTCCATCTTGATTTACTCCTCGGTCTTATTACTATAAAATTACTCTTGTCATACCATCATAGTTTCACAGGCAGAATCTTAAAGAGGTGTTTCTTTCCCCTGTCATTTTCCCCTCATTTTACCCCTTCCCCACATAGACGACGTGCAAGCCATGAGTTCTGAGGTTTATAATTTGTTGCTCAATCATCATTGTCCTCATCATTTTGCTTATGATTCTAATTAGGACAAGTACTCGTATTATTATTATTATTGTTGTTGTTGTTGTTGTTGTTGTTATTGTTATTGTTATTGTTATTATTATTATTATTATTATTATTATTATTATTATTGTTATTATTATTGTTATTGTTATTGTTATTGTTATTGTTATTGTTATTGTTATTGTTGTTATTATAATTATTATTATTGTTATTGTTATTGTTATTATTGTTGTTGTTGTTGTTATTATTATTATTATTATTATTATTATTATTATTAATTCTAATGGTTGTCATGATTATTTATTTATTTATCTATTTATTCTATTCCAGTTTTGAACTGAGATAGCACTCAGTCGCATAAAGTAGTTAATGATTAAGCAAAATAATGAGGAAAATTTTGGCAAAATTCTGGGGAAAGGGAAATAGGGCATCCTAATAACCAAAACATCTATGTTGTCACATGATAACTATATATGGGACATGGTAGGTTTCTGCTGCTGAACCTATACTCTTCCATTACCATCCTAGGTATTAAAAAAGAAGTATGAGCCTCCTCATCACAGCAAAATTTGGTAATCAATTCAGAAGCTTTTAAATAAATTGGAAGAATTGACTTATAAGAAACAACAACGACAACTATGTCTCAGTCCCAAACAGTAGGGGTCGGCAATTGAGTTTTAAAAAAATATTAAAAATGGGAAGATTCTATAAGAATTAAATTAACTTGGTGGATGCTTCTGTGTAATGTCTTTCATTTTCTTTTCAGGTACTGTACAAAGTGGTACAAGATAGCATCTGAACGAGTCAACTCAATTTGGTGGGATGCAGTATTGGCACCATTAAAGGAGTTGGAGTCCGTGGCGACCAGTGATGTTGTTCATTTGAGACAGGAAACTTCTGATGAAAGCAAGAAAACAGAAGTAGCACAATCAACAGGTATGCTGGATATGCATGAACATAGCGAGAAAAATTATGCAGAATTCTAAACAAGGAATTCTTTTACAGCAACCAGGAGCTCTCTAGAAGATATGGAGTTGGAAACTAGGGCACTGACTGAACCTCTTCCAACAAATCAACAGGTATAACAAACACAAGTATTCACTAAAATTTGACTACGTTGCACTGATAGATTTGTTTTGAACTAATTTGCTCTGCAGGCTTACAGAAACCATCACTTATACATAATTGAAAGATGGCTTAACAAGTATCAGATTCTTTACCCCAAAGGACCTGTATTAGGTTTTTGTTCTGGTCATCCAGTATACCCACGATCCTGTGTACAAACACTCAAAAGAAAGGAAAAATGGCTTCGTGAGGGGCTCCAAGTGAAAGCTAACGAGATCCCTGCAAAGGTTTTTGTCTGCACATAAATCTTCTATTCATCTGCAATATGATTTTTGATTGTCCACAACTCTGCAAGTACCTTAATCTGCTTTGCTTTTACGGTTAGGTTCTGAAGCATTCTGGAAAGCAGAACAAAGAACAGGATGTTAAGGATGATGATTATGGCGAGGAGGATTGTGGAGGAACTGTCGCCCTCTATGGACAGTGGCAAACTGAACCACTGTTTCTTCCTCCTGCAGTAAATGGCATTGTACCTAAGGTGAAGCCTTCTAAGTGATAGAAGTGTTGAGGAAGTTGAGATTTATTTGGGATTTGACATTTTATGCTAATTTACAAGCATTATACTTCACAAGTGCACGTTTTAATAGGAATAGGTTATGACTTGTTTTATGGCAGAAACAATGAGTGAATAGAGGACAAAAAGGTTTTCTGATTGGGTGAGAGTACTGAAGAAAGTAGGAGGTTGAATGGATTTTGCTTAGCGCATTCTTTGACATGTTCCATGCCCATTATGTTTTGGTTTTAGGTTATTCTGGTGCTAAGTTACAAAAGTAGCTAATTGGGTTAATGATTTTACCTATTTCTTGTGAAGGAGAAGGGATAGGGAATAGTGGAAGGGTACATGCATATTCATGTTCCACCTTTAAAGCTTTAGTTGCAGAAGGGGAAACAGAAATGATCTTCCTGCACTTGTTTGTCTTGGTGTAAAGTGAGTGATGCCGATGTCGACAATTGTGTTTCAGTTTTTGTTTGTCCTCCTTTTTTGGGGTGGAGGTGGGGTGAGCGGCATCTCTGAGTCCTGTCTTTTCCTTCTGACCTTCATGACATTTGCTGCAAAAGTAATACAATTTTGTTCAGATGTGTGTGTTGGTGGGGTATTGCACATTTGGCCAGGGCACACCAACAAAATAAGATCAATATTTGTTTGGGCCGTGCTTGTGATAGAGTATTTACACTTCTTCCCATCTGAGAATCTCCATCTGCTCTAAGTGGGTGCAAGCTAGAGTTTTATGTTAACTTGGTTGTTCAAAAGATTGTCTCTTTGTCCTTTGCATCTTCATCTTTTCAAAAGCCCAAATCTGCATTAGACCTCTTTTATCCTTTCACCACATGATGTAAAGCTATGGATTTCTTTTGACTCTAGCGTGTAAACCTTGTTTTATCCATCTGGTTTATGCAAATAAAATCAATATTTGTTTGGGCCGTGCTTATGATAGAGTATTTACACTTCTTCCCATCTGAGAATCTCCATCTGCTCTAAGTGGGTGCAAGCTAGAGTTTTATGTTAACTTGGTTGTTCAAAAGATTGTCTCTTTGTCCTTTGCATCTTCATCTTTTCAAAAGCCCAAATCTGCATTAGACCTCTTTTATCCTTTCACCACATGATGTAAAGCTATGGATTTCTTTTGACTCTAGCGTGTAAACCTTGTTTTATCCATCTGGTTTATGCAAATAAAATCAATATTTGTTTGGGCCGTGCTTATGATAGAGTATTTACACTTCTTCCCATCTGAGAATCTCCATCTGCTCTAAGTGGGTGCAAGCTAGAGTTTTATGTTAACTTGGTTGTTCAAAAGATTGTCTCTTTGTCCTTTGCATCTTCATCTTTTCAAAAGCCCAAATCTGCATTAGACCTCTTTTATCCTTTCACCACATGATGTAAAGCTATGGATTTCTTTTGACTCTAGCGTGTAAACCTTGTTTTATCCATCTGGTTTATGCAAATAAGATCAATATTTGTTTGGGCCGTGCTTATGATAGAGTATTTACACTTCTTCCCATCTGAGAATCTCCATCTGCTCTAAGTGGGTGCAAGCTAGAGTTTTATGTTAACTTGGTTGTTTAAAAGATTGTCTCTTTGTCCTTTGCATCTTCATCTTTTCAAAAGCCCAAATCTGCATTAGACCTCTTTTATCCTTTCACCACATGATGTAAAGCTATGGATTTCTTTTGACTCTAGCGTGTAAACCTTGTTTTATCCATCTGGTTTATGCAAATAAGATCAATATTTGTTTGGGCCGTGCTTATGATAGAGTATTTACACTTCTTCCCATCTGAGAATCTCCATCTGCTCTAAGTGGGTGCAAGCTAGAGTTTATGTTAACTTGGTTGTTCAAAAGATTGTCTGTTTGTCCTTTGCATCTTCATCTTTTCAAAAGCTCAAATCTGCATTAGACCTCTTTTTATCCTTTCACCACATGATGTAAAGCTATGGATTTCTTTTGACTCTAGTGTGTAAACCTTATTTTATCCATCTGGTTTATGCACCTCTCATATATCCAATTCTCATTTCTCTGTCTTCTCCTCCTGTTTAAGAATATTTCTTTTGATATAAAGAGTTAGAGACAGAGGTATGTGCCTTATTCGAGTAGGACAGGTTTAATGTCTGCCGAAGCTTCCATGATCTTAATTCTTAGCTACTGGTAGTTCCATTGTCATCATTCCCTCTTCCTTTGCATTTCTCTCGCAACTAAGGTAATTTCTTTTTTCCCCTTCTTGACCTTAATAAACATGATAAGAAACAACTTCAGGATCTACATTGATAATTCATCATGCCATATTCCTTTTGTGATCAGTTTTTGCATCTTCTGGATGTTTTTATTAATGAAGTCTTATTTTACCTGATCAAAAAAAAAAAAAAGGTCATCATGCCATATAAGAGAATAGATCTTGAAGAATTTCAATATTCTGTGTATAGTTAAAGGAAATTTTTTAACATCCTTAAAGTGTGTGTAATCAGTCCAATTGTACAGTTTCAATTTGAAACTTTGAAATCTCTTCTGCTAGAATATTCAGTTAAACAGCTCTTAGTTGCATACTTGTATGTTATCTGGAGAATAAGCAGTTCTGTGCAATTTTCCTCTTCAACTACACTCATTGACAACCTTCAACATTTGGTTCTGGTTCATTTGTTGGCTTCTTGAGATAGTTTCATGGAGCAGTTGCTCAAGAAGGTTATCAGTCCCTGTTCACACATTAGACATGTTACGTTTATATGTACACCGTTTTGCTTCTTTTCCTTTGTGTGGCAGATGGAATAACTGGCTACAAGATTTAGCTCCTCAATTTTTTGGTTTATTTGCCGATCTTAGTCTCTATGGTTGTTTTTGGCTAGGAAGTGACAGTTGGTATGTGGCTTTTTTTCTAGAATGAGCGTGGTCAAGTGGATGTCTGGTCCGAGAAGTGCCTTCCACCGGGCACAGTCCACTTGAGATTGCCAAGGTTGGTTCCCGTTGCTAAAAGGCTAGAAATTGATTTTGCACCTGCTATGGTTGGATTTGAATTCCGGAATGGTCGATCTCTTCCTGTATATGAGGGGATTGTGGTGTGTATCGAGTTCAAGGATGCAATTCTCGAGGTAAATAATTGCATTACTGGAATAAATTTCCATTGCTTGCTTACATATCTTTGACGTCCTTTGTAATGGGGGACCAATCATGTTCTGGGTAAATTCACATTCTTCACCTTTTCTGAGTCCGCATTGCAAAACTGGTCATGCTTAAGAAAGTACGTGGAATACTTATCCCATATTGCAATCAGATAAATGATGCCTATTTTAGGGTGGGTTCTTTGCAAATTTAAGAAGGAAGGCAGAACAGAAAAATGAATGGAGGTGCTTTCTGTTTCTTTGCAAGAATTTATCTCCTGTACCAATTGTTTTGATCAATCGTGTTCCAGCACATTCTTTATGGTGTACATGGAGGTCAAAGTTCCTCATTCCTCACTTTACTAGACATATGGGAAACCAAGATATTTCTAATGTCTTCTCCTTTTCTTTTCAAGTTCTTTTGTTGGAGGCCCGAGTCAAATGGAATTGAAAGACTTTTTTTTATATTTATAAACAAGGTGGCATCTCGAAAGTGCGGTTAGTGGTGAAAGATAGAGAATAAAACAGATATATGATAGGATTATTCTTTTGTCCCAAATGTGCAACCGTCAGTAAAGCTTATGGTTGACTACCTATCTTTTTCAGTACGGAACTGTACTTTGGGAGGATTCGATTTTGTTTAAAAATATTTATTGCGTCTAATTCGTATTCTTTCTTCCCCATGTTCAAAATTGTCTTATCTTTGTTTATGTGGGTCTCCATGTCCATGCCAACTTAGTATTTAATAAGGCCTATTTGACATAAATTTACCAAATAAACTTCTTTTAATTCTTGGCGCGCACGCACACACACGTACTTTTCTCTTAAAGTGCTTGAAGGTTTTCTTTCTAATGCTATCAAACAATTCCAATTATTACTGTATTTGAAGCCATCCGGCAGAACTAATGTTGAATTTGTTGAGATGTTATCAGACATATGCAGAAGAAGAGGAGAGAAGACAGGCCAACGAGAGGAAGAGGTCTGAAGCAGAAGCTCTTTCTAGGTGGTATCAGCTTCTTGCATCACTTATTACCCGACAGAGGCTACACAATTGCTACGCGGACGGGGCATCTTCACAATCAGCTATCAATTTTGCAACATCCAATGATAAATCCTCCCTACTAGCTCGTGGCACTGAGGATACAAAAACTACTCCCGAATACCAGCAAGAAAAATCTGAGATTGCCCAATCCATTAGTCCATCAACTGTACTTGCAGAAGACCATGAGCATGTATTCCTAGTAGAAGATCAGACTGTTGATGAAGAAAGTTCAACAAGGACAAAACGTTGTCGTTGTGGGTTTTCAGTTCAATATGAGGAGTTGTAGAACTTTTGAATCGCTCTATTTCATCTCGTGCAAATGCGCTGTGAGTAGAGGTTGATGTAAAATACTAATGTATGTATCATCAGAACATGACTTTCATGCTTAGGCTGCCTATCCAAATTAGAAAATGTCTAGTTTTGATCCCTTCTATTAGCTTTTCATCACCAGTTTCATCTGGCTTTTGTATCAAGCTTTATGTGTCTGCTGTTGTACTCCTGTAAATTGTGCTCTAGTTATCCTTTAAAAGTACACTATCCTAACAATTCAGCAGTTTGTGTTTCCTATATTTACAGATGGTATTACTCTTGAAGGCAGCTGGGAGGAACATAAACTGATGTCTTTTCTTCAACTGAAAAGATTCTAGAAAGAGTAATAAAAATGGTCACCGTAAGTTTGGGGTTAGGTTTAAGTTTGTTGGAAATGACACGTATTTATTTTTAAGCATGCTGTTTAAAATATATCTATATTTACAATGTATTTAAAGATTAGTCAATTCGCTCAAACTTCAGGACACGATATCTTAGAGTTTAAACTTCAAAGTTCAAACTTAAGAACATCGTGTCCTAAAGTTCGAACGTTGTGTTGGGAAGTTCGAATCTTATGTCCTGAATTTTAAATTAGTAGTTCATAAATTCAGGATGCTTAGTCCTGAATTTCAAATTAGCAGCTCAAAAATTCAGGACACTAGGTCTTGAAGTTTGGTTGAATTGGCTAATCTTTAAATATATTATAAATTGTGGATATATTTTAAACATCGGGCTTAAAAGTTGCTATTGGTGCACTTCACCCTTAAGATTGTCCTTTAAATATAATCCTTTTAAGTCTGCCAAAAGTGAGCATATTAAACTCTTGTCAAATATTTAATATCCAAATTAATGGGAAGTTGGAAAAATAAAAAGAGAACTTCTTTAGCCAGAACTCGCATTTGAAGGTATGGTTTTTGCAATTTTTTTTAAAATTTTTGGTGTCTGGTGTTGCTTTTTTAGCTGCCATTTCTACTTAGTTTTAGTCTATTTCTGATTTTTGGTGCAATCTTTGTTGTTGGAGTTTATGGGATTTCCTAGTGCTTCTGATTAAATCAATTTTTAAAATCAGTTCTCGTTTAAAATCAGTTCTCATTTTTTTTTACGGTTGGTTGCTCTAGTGGTAACCACCCCCACTTCTAACTAAAAGGTTGTGAGTTCGAGTCACCCCAAGAGTAAGGTGGAGAATTCTTGGAGGGAGGGAGCCGAGGGTCTATCGGAAATAGCCTCTCTACCCAGGGTAGGGATAAGGTCTGCGTACACCTACCCTTTCCAGACCCCACTAGTAAGATTATACTGGATTATTGTTTCTGTTTTATCTAACTGTCATAACTTGTTAAATAGTTAATGCTCACTTTTGTCAAACTTAAAGGACTACCTTTTCAAAAATATACTTTGTGTTATGTTCTCCCAAATTCTATCACTGTACTTAATAGCAGTAACATCGGAAATTTACGCAATATTTAGTAACTATTCCTTAATTTACTTCATGTATTTATTTCTTTGAATTTTGACAGTACCCCTCAGTTAGTTCCGCTACAACTTCCTCCGCTCACTTTTACTTGACAGATATACTAAAAATAAATTTTCATTTTTATTTGTCACTTTACGTATATCAAGAGAAAATAAATTTTTTTTCTGTTTTACCCTTAATTCATTAACCAACATTTCTTGAATAAATAATGGTCAAATGTAGCTTTCCAATGCTCAATATTGGAATTCACATAGAACTCTTCATTATCATCCTTCGTTAAACACAGAAATCCACTAAAGTAATCTTTTATTCTCTTGTTCTTTGGAGTATATTTTTCTTCATAAGTCATTTGGGAATTTGAGTTCAATTATTGACTATCAATTATAGGGTTATTATGATAAAATTATTATGTGTGAAAAGTCAAAACGAGTTACGCAAAAGGGGATGGAGGGATTACTTCATACCCAGACAAGATCATTAAATCTACACCAGTTTCTGTTAAGAAAAAAAATCAAATACAATGAGTGGTCCAAACACATATCTTAAGGTACAAATGTACCCTTAATGCAGCCTTTACTAGTTATTCTATTTCTAACTTTAATACGGTACTTCTATTGCTTCTAGTGGAGTAAGTACTAATTTTGGACTTGTAAATTAAGATTCCAAAACCAATTGGGACCTCAAGCATCTTGGACAAAGACATTACTGATTCATAGTAGGAAAGTTAGAAGATAAAGAGATAATGTCTTGGACAGAGACTATCTAGTTTTGTAGTACATATGATGTTTTTGGTTCACAAAACATGTCACAAATTCACTTTCCAACTGTCTCCGTTTATTATATCATTCCCTTATCTCCTTTCTTTCACCTTCACCTCCATCACACACTCACTTTACCAGTCACCATCAAACATTACAATTGAATTTTATCCTCATAACAAGGTTTACTTGTACATATTTTTATGACAACATACTATTTCCTCAACCTTATATTAGGTAAACCATGACTAAGAATGAGTAGTTCTAATACCATGTTATAAAAAGAAGGTTCCGTGATTGTATAATTCCCAAGCGAAAAATCGTATACTTTAAAAAGGTGAAAATTATTCGGACGACAGTAGTTCATCCAGTAACCAACATAGGACACTTCAACAATTGTAGTAAGACCTTTGAATGGCGGAAAATCAGTTGCAGAGAAAATGCACTGCGAATAACATATTTACACAAGAGACTGAAATGTGCAGCAATCAACAACAACAACAAACTCAGTATAATTCACAAGTGGCGTATGGGAAGGATATAGTGTTTCCCGTAGACATTAAAGAGAGACTGTTTCCGATACACACTCACCTCAAGGATTAGATATCTATCTATTATGAATCTTGAAACAACAAGCATTAAACAAGTACACCATCTTCTAACAATCTACATATTGCACAGTTACAAGAACTACAAATCACCCACTACAAATACACACCAACCAAAAAAAAAGAAAGACTAATACCTAAATAAGAAGAACAAAGACAACACAACAGTCCAGTGAGGTAAGACTCCACAAATTTTCAGCTTCACTCTACACCATTTAGTGCTGGCTGTGGCTTGACCTTCCTATCTACTATGAATCTTGAAACAACAAGTATTAAACAAGTACTCACCCTTCTAACAATCAACATTACACAGCTACAAAACTACACGCAACTCACTACAAACACAACATCAACCAATAAAAAGAAGACTAATACTACAAAAAAAGGAGACATAACAGTCATAAGAGTCATCACCAACAACTAAGTCCAAATGAACCAAAGATTCCACAAATTCTCAGCTTCATCCTACACCATTCGGTGCTAGCTGTGGCTTAACCATCTAATCTACAGTGAATCTTGAAATAACAAGTACACTCTTCCAACAATCTACATTGCACAGCTACAGAAACTACACACAACTCACTACAAATACAACACCAACCAAGAAAAACTTAAGACATAACACAGTCATAAGAGTCATTACCATCAACAAAGTCCACAAATTTTCAGCTTCACTCTACACCATTTTGTGCTTGTTGTGGCATAACTTTCCTAGGCCTACCTCTAGGCCTTCCAGTTTTAGAAACAGGATTAGCTAAGTTACTAGGGACAATTGTTGGTTTAAGTTTCTTGGGAGTAGGTGGTGCATTAGGATCTTTTTTTGGACGACCTCTTGGCTTTGGAGCTGCAATTTCTGTATCTTGTGGCAATGTAGTTTTAGGCTTTGGTGGTCTTCCACGGCCACGCTTAGGAGGTACATTTGGACCAGGCTTAATGTAATTGTTTTTGAGGAAAATAAGTTCACCAGTTTGTTTCATTCTATCCAAATGGTAAGTTAGCAACTTTGAGTGTGTATCATTCAAGATTCCATACTTGGACTCAATGTACTTTGATATTGATGACTTGTTTGAGCCTTCTTTTTGTTGTAGTGCATCAAGTGCTTCATAAATCATCTGATAATAAGAAACAAAACCCCCCAAAAAAGTTTTAATTTTTTAAATAAATACTACTCCAAATAATTTAGAAAAAAAGACATGCAGATCTGTGTTTAAAAAGCATTCTTGATGATCATGTGTTCATGTGGAAGCCATTAAAGCAGTTTTTTTCAAAAGCAGTAAAAAGCAAAACTTAAGAGCTAGACTAAAGTGGTTCCTACAATTTGAAAAGCAAAAGATTTAAAGAAAAAATGTAGAAATTAAGTGAATTACCCATATTTACTGCATAAAAGTTACAGTTTTGTTTAAAGAAAAAAAAATTGCTTCTTCCTTTTTTCTTTTCCCAAGTTCTTAAAGATTAAATCTTTCTTCTAAAACCAAGAAAAAAACTAAAGTTTCTCCAAGACATGCATGTTTATTCTAAAACTAAGAAAGAAAACATGTGAAATAAGATATAAAAAGATCAAATTTTGCTTAAAAACCACAGAAGACAACTGAACTACCCAAACATAACATTACAAAGAGTGTATTAAACAGAAAAAGTTTTTTTTTTCCTTCAAATTCTCCAAAGTTTTAATCTTTCTGAAATATGTGAAAAAGGGTCAAAATTTTGAGAAAAGATAGAACAGTAAAATATGATTTGGTAACAAAAAAACAAGAAAATGAAGGCTGGAAATGAAAGGAAAAAGAAGGGGTCAAAGTTGAATTATGGAAAGTTGCTAGTTTAGTTTACCTCAGGGTATTCAAGATGTGTTTGAGTCTTGTTGACAAGTTCAGTAGCCATTGAAACTTGCAAGAGAGAGAGAGAGAGAGTTTTAAGATGTCCCCACAAAGAGATGGAGAGAGAGAGAGGAGAGTGTCAGCTTCAAAAGCACAGTATTATAATTTTGTGAATAGAGAGCTTATCCACAAAGAAATAAAAACAATAAAGCAGGAAAAAGAATATTAAGGAGAAGAGAGGCTTAAGATTCAGGTATAGGACCAAAAATCCAACGGTTATAAATCTTTATTAGAAGGTGTCACAAAGATAGATGACTTGGACCTTCTTTGTATTTGTATCATTGAATTTTGTTGGTTCTGCTGACTTTTTGTCTGTCATAAGAGTTAGTATTATGAATTGTAATAGCCCATTTTTATACTGCATGAGCTCAATTTTATTTTTTGGGATCCTTAAAGCAAGTAGCCGAGTCCATAACCTAGGACATTGTGAATGCCGAAAATTAGTATAGAGAGCGTATCTCTTTTTTATTCCTGTACTTTCTCATACTTCGATTCTAGTTATTTCTTTTACTTTAGTTACCTTATTATGTTGTATTTCCTTTAATGATGTTGTAACTATATTTTTATTGAGCCGAGAGTTTATTAGAAATAATCTTTTAATTTTATACATTACCTTTTTATATTCCATTTATGAAATTACACTGCATTTATTAATATTGATTCAAGGTTCATTTTTTCATCTGGTATATATAAATTATACACAATTATACATGAATATATACACACACACACACATACACACACACCCGACGAGAGAGGAGAGACCATATTCAGGAGAGAGGGACAAGCAAGTGACAGATTGAGAAAAAAAATAGGTAGGCCTTCTGAGCAGTCATTTAGGGCCTCGTTAGCGACCCTCATTCTTCCCTAGTCCGATCGAAGCGAGCAAGAGATAAAGGAATCCTATATAT